>VXAK01008121.1:0-24566 GCA_013399435.1 Arenaria interpres
CTGCCCTGCAGCAGCTGGACAGCATAGGGAAAGAGAGGCAAAGGCAGAAGTTTAAAAGCTACCAGTTCTGCTAAATACACTAGAACAAAGGTCAAAGAATGGCTATTACTGTAAGTCTACATTTCTTTCGCTTAAAAATGTCCTCAAAAAAACCTCTAAAAATGGCAGCCAGTTCTCATTAAGAAATAACTACCCCTCCAAAGCAGACAGCTTCATACAGGAAAGGTGATAGACTGGTCTACTCTTTGACCAACATAAAATCATCAGATGATGCTTGTATCTCCAAAAATTATTTCAGTTAGAAAATAATTAATTGCTATGAACATTATATTAGTCTTCATCCAGAAGACACAAAGCCAATACACCTCAAACTATTATTAACTTAGCTTTTTATCTCAAATGTGAGATTTAAATAATATTATCTTAGGTTTTCCAGCATTTACGATTTTGTTTTGAAAAAGGTATGCTGGATTTTCTCATTTAAACCATGCTTCTGAGATTCTGAGCAGCATCTATTAGTGCTGGGAACTTCCTGCTGACTTAGACCTCAAATTAAATTAAGAATTATAGTAATAAGAATCCATGCAATAAGTAATGAGAATTTCTAAACCCTGTTACTACTTGGAAAAATACAGAATTGTTTAGATCTCTTGCTGAAAATGGATGCTTAGATTGTAAAGAACTTATTTTCTTTAGGCTAAGACAGAGAAGAAATATGCTTTTTTAGTGTAATAAAGCAAAGCATAATATGGTGAAACTATAATTACATTTGTTAAGAGTTCTTTGTGCAATTCATTTTGACTGTAAAATACAGGCTAATCATTCAGAAGATAGGGATGTTAAATGAGGTACTAAAAGAAGCAGAGGTAATTAATGAATTCCTCTCCATTGTTGGGTTTGTTAGGCAAGATCCAGTGCTATTTTCTCCAGTAAAATATTTTTCTCCAGAAAAGGTACCATTTGAACAATGTTTTATCCAAAGAAATTCAAAGATAATTCTTTCACATTGGCCGATTTATGGCATCTATGTTAATGCAACTTAAGTAATATGGAGGGAACAAGAATTCCTTTTTTGATAAGCAGAAGAAAGAAAGCAGAAGAAGTAACAGGTCTGGTTTTAATAATAAGTAGTCTGATTTCATAGATTATTTATAAAGAATAGGTTAGGACACAAGAAGCCAGGTTTTAAGGTTACAACAAACAGATACAGTCGTGTTCCGAATCTGGAGCCTGCACAGCAGTCATTACATGTATCACTTGTGGAAAATGCTTTAGGGAATAGCGTTATTATGCTATGCCATTATCACAAGTTTAAAACAAACACTAAATCTTTTTCTCAATCATTCAGCTCCATTAAAATATTGAAAACTCACTTACAAAGAAATTCTAATATTTATTGGCTTGAAAAATATATATATAATATATTTATTACTTCTCTTAGCCTTCAGTTCAGGAAGGACTGCTGCACTGAGGTAGACAAGTCACCATTACTTTCGTTACTCCTCTGTCTTTGTCCACCATTTCTAATTTTTCTTCTAAACCATTTTTCTAATTACCTAACTATTAAGTGGGATTGTATCATTTCCACCATTACCTCCACCAATGATGTTCCACTTGACCTCCAGGAAAAAACAGCAGATTTGTGCAGGGGCCTCAGAAATTAAGCAAAAGACAGTGAGAGACACACAGGACTATTATATTACATGTCACTATTATGTGTCACTAGTGTGTCATTGCTGTTCAGGAGAAAAAGATCTCATGCAAGGGATGTGCTAAAAATGAACCTTCAATCAGCAAACAGTTAATCAGACAAGCAGTATAGTCTGAATATATAATTAAAATGGGCTGAACTGAAGCAGCTATAAGATGCTCGTTAACTTTGGTTACTAAACATTCTTGTTGTAAGAATTTATTGTAAACCTTAACTGTATACCCATGTGCTATATAATTTCAGAAACATATTTTAACCTATTTTAATTTGATAGCTGAAAGTAATATCTTACAAAATTCCCACTGAACTTTGGTCCTTGTGTATGTGTTCAGCTCTAAAAATCTTCCATTTTAAATCACTTATATCCTTAAAATAACTAAGGCTTTTCTCCCCAGTGTTCACATGCCATTTTCCAGGCAGAGATAATTTAGTAAGTGAACTGAAAGCAAAAAAAAGACTGACATTAAGGCTTATTTAGACCAAAACACAATACAGAATTGTCAGACAAATATGCAGGGTAATTTAAGATTCAGCGTTAATACCATGTATAACAATGGTTTGGAAAAGAAGAAAAGAAATTTTGTGCCAACAGTTTATCCAGTCATGCAGAATCAAAGTCTCCCCATGCAAATAGTTCTATAATGAGCATAATGAGGTGAGACTTTAAAGGTATGTATGCTTTATCACAAAATTTGGCACAAAGACTTGGCTACAGCAGCAGAATCTGCATACTCTTTTCTCTGTAGATTCACAGTTTCCAAAGCTAAAACACCCTGCGGAAAAAAACAAAAGGGGGAAACTTTTCCAATCCTCCAGAGCAGGCAGGTTTTACGCACAGAGCCTTGTAACAGCAAGAGGAGCCGTGACGATGATTTATACCCTGGGTTAATTGCGTTCCGGGGATGGAGCGGGCAGCAGGGTCCCGGCTGCCGGCATCGGGAGTGACTCCGTGCCGCCGCACAGGCAGGGCCGCCGGTGTCTCCGGGTAAGGAAGGCGACAGGCATTTTCTCCCCACTCCTGACCCAGGCTGTGAGGTTTGCGTTTGGCCCTGGCTGAGCGTGGGCCGCAGCATAGGGCACAAGTGGCATTTATTCTCGCTGTGAGCCAACAGGCAGCGACAGAGGCGTGAAACAGCCCAAGGGGAGGGCTGGCGTTTGACAGCTACTCTGCTGGAGCCCGACCCTGCGAGGTGTGCAGTGATGTGCTGAGGGCAGGAGGATGACTGGCAAATCTACACAATACCTTCCCAGAGTAAAGACATTCCTTAGGCAGCCTAGGTATTGTATATTTCTGATTTCAACCTACACCGGTTTCCATACCGGCAAATTATAAACATCAGGGGAAATTAATGGAATACTACAGCAGAAAAGTGAATTCAAGCACCTAAAAATGGATTTTAATGAGAAAGTGAGAGTTCCTCACTCTGGGAATACAGTAGCACTGGGACATGGCCATTAACCGTCAGCACGGTATGGCTCTGCTTTCCCTCATCTTCATTGTCTGACTGAGTTTTGCTGTAAATGCAAGTCATGTTAATAAGCTAAATGAATCAGCAATGCAGTACGACAGAACTGGGCTAGGATGGATTGTTATTATTACTATTTAATTTCACTGAATAGCACAGATGTTCTTTCTCAATGTGACAAATACTGATGGGAGTGCAGATCCAGTTCTGCAAAAATGTTAAAGGTAGTTTTTCCACTGCTCGTATTCCTAACACACAAGTTTTAAGCAAACCCATCTACAATCAGGTCATCTTTTCTCCTCTCCCTCCTTGAGGCCACGCTATGCAGCCCTGGCAGGTCCTGGGCACTGCCACCGTTGTACTCAGAAATCGGTGTCTAGAGCTGAGATGAAACACTGAGACCAGGTCAGGCCAACAGAGCCTTTTAAGGAGGCACTAGAGGGACACACAAACAAAGTTCCTTCCATGGCCTGTGCTGATTTTAAATCTGACATGACCAAACCCTTCACGGTTTCCACCAGATGCCAAATGCATGTCCAGCTTATGATGGGTCAGCTGCTTTTGGCCCCACAAAGGGTACACAAGTACTGACGTGGCACGATATGCCCCCCAACATGCACACCAGGCAACCAAAGGGTACACTGTTGTATGATGTTAACAGATACCCATCCACCATGTTTTGGGACAAGAAGGGGAGCGGGCTGGGCACTTGCTTGCCCTGACAGCTCTGTCACCCTGCTGTGGTTAGAGTCAAGTGCCTGAGAAGGAGCCGGATGGAGGACAGACCCTACAGGCATTTGCACGCTGCCCAAAAACATGCACGTTCTGTGACTTACTTTATTGCACCTACAAGAACCTGGATGCCAAGGGGCCATGCTGTTGCTCCATCCTCAGCAGACCCTAAAAAATACAGAGGATGCAGGTGGCAACACTGTAAGGAAGAAAGAAATGGATCTGTTGGGAAAAGTGGTGATGGGGAAGGAATAGGGGAGGACCACCTCTGCTGCATGAGAAGCTAGAGAAAGTTTGTGGCTGGATGTTCCTGAGAGATCAGCTAAGGTCTCTGTTGGGGTATGGATTTCTTTTCCAAAGTTATATCTTAACTGTAACATTTGACCGTGGCTTTTTTTTTTTCTCTGAGACAATTAATTATTTTGGCTCGTCTTCATCTAGTACTGCTTGTGCATAAGGCAATCCTTCACATAGACAGGTCTTAAATGTCAGGAAAGTTTATAATAGAAATTCTGAGACCAGCCTAAGTGCCCAATGCCAGGAACCGCTCTGCAGTGCTGCAGGCACCCAACCCTTTGTAAGAAACCTTGACCATTAAAACTCTTGTTTATGGAAGATCCACTTGTTCTGGCTCTCAGTGCCGTCTGGGACATCAGCAGAGCTGTTGATCAGGACAAACTACTGCTTCTAATGCCATTAAAGCAGAAAACTTCAGTGTGGCAACACTGCGTATTTAAGTACCAGGAAATTTGCTCTTTCATGGAAGAAGTTATTTTAATTATGAAAGTATTCGTAATGTCATGGGAGCTATTAAAAATAAAAGACGTGTCAGTAGTATAGCTTTCAAACAGCCTCACAACTGACACGTGGCTGTTATCGGTATGATCAAGGTGGCACTTTTACACTTTATCATCAGAGTTGTGGGGTTTCTTTCTTATCAAGAATACATGCAGTATAAAACCTAAATGTTTTACTGTTACTGTGAATTTAATTTAGTTTTTGGGCGGCCTGCTGTTATCAAAATCTCCCTCAATATTGTTTTCAGAGTGAAAGGATAATCTTGTTAATTCGCTGATCCAGGATTTAGAAGCTGTGAACTCTGCATCCCGGTCTGCCACAGGCCACGCGTAGCAGGCACGCTGTAATCCCTCCAGCTTGGGATGGTACACAACCTGGGAGAGGGAACCCCCCTTACTGAGTGCTTGCAGCACCCCGTAGGCCATTGTAATGCCAGTAACAGGTGCTGTCTCGCGAGAGGAACCTATCGAAGTCACTGAGCACTTCTTGGCCCTGTGACATTATCTACTGAAACACCGCAGGATACGTCACTGACCTGAGCAGCTCACTTGGCCCGGCACGGGGCTGGGCTGCGGCGCCAGACCAAGCCCGGCCACCGCTTCTGTCTGCAGGGCTGTCTGGTGGCCGCTGTGATGTGACCAGCAGAATGTGACCGGCCACAGTGGGATAGAAACAGCCTTACCTTCAGCTTCGGGCATCTGATGAATGAGTCCTCTGGAGCTGCTGGCCAACAGTGGAGATGCTGTGCTGCCCCTCGCCCTTGCCCTTGCTGCTGAAAGGCCCCAGGCGAACCACAAGCTGCTTACACCTAGCAGGGAAACGAGAAGAGATAAATTAAACTAAAAGGTAGTTCGGCTTGATAAACCGGATAAGTTTCTACTCTTGCTGGCTCGTGATATCTACACATTATGATAATAGCTTACCGGCAGAACGGCAAAAAAAAAAAAAAAAAGGTCATACGTGTTTTCTTTAGCCATTCAAAACTCCCAGCACAGCCCTTGCATGGACTCTGGCAAGCCACCTGCCTTACACAAGCCTGTGATGCTGCGCTTCGCTGCTCAGGGGTGGTGAAGGGCACAATATGGTTGTGTTTTGCTGTTTTCTTCCCTGTAAGCCAGCCTCAGGCCTACAAGAAACACATATTTTGCCAATTAGGCCTGCCAATAAGAGCAGGTGGTTGCACAGCTTCCTCTAAAAGGTGCAAAAAGCCACACGGGCGAGGAAGTATGAAGGGAATAAACAAAATTATGTGGGGACAAACTCAAGGGCAGAAGCAGCCCAGGTGAATGATTTTGTCATCAGCACAATGTAGCTCCAGGTGCTCATTCCGGAAGGTACAAATGAAGGCAAATCCAAACATGGGAAATGCACTTCAGTGGGATGCAAGATGCAGCGTGGGCAGAGCAGGATCTCTGATCAGTTGTAATAGCATTTAACATTTCTTTTCCACAAAGTGGACTTAAATACGAGTGCCAATATCTGGAAACAGTTCCCCAAACTGTCAATTTGAGGCATTTGCATCATGTGCTAGGAATAAGTCCTACTTTCTCCCACCTCCCATCCCGTAAGCTTTTCCTCTTCGCGAAAGCACGTCCATATTTCCTTTTTACATGGTTTTCTCTCCTCTCCTTCCTGCTTTACCATTCTTTTTCCTTCAATCTCCTCTACTTCTGCTTCATAAGAGTTCACAGAGACTTAGAATTAAGGCAGTTGAATTAATAAACATTCTGCACACAAATTTTAAGCATCAGATGAATCAGACCAAGTGTCCATTTCTGGGATCCAGCAGCCTGCAGGATCGCTGTGTTTGATTCACCCTCTCTGAATGCCAGGTGCTTTGTCTGCTCCGTAGAACGCAACTGCAGAACAGCAGAGTATGTTATTGTATATTCAGAAGCGCTTTTCTTTCAGTTTTTCAGTTTCAGTTCATTGTTGGTTTTGTGTAACCCAATTAGGGTAAACATCCTTAACTCTCCTATTTCTTTACTTAGACATTTGCAAGTATGCTATCCCTGATTTACCCTAGATACTGGGTCCAAAAGCTCTGCTAAATTTCTCTGTGAGGGAAATTTGGATGACAGCCATCTCTCTGCCAGGATACAAAATAAAATCATCTGGTCTCACTTAGCCTGTTTGTTTTCCAGCTGCGTAGAACACTCTTGAGTTTTTGGGAGATGGGACATCAGACTCTGTAGCCGCTCTGCTCAGATGCAGTGGAGCCTTCTGGTCTTTGTGGCTGCAGAGGTTATTATAAAGAATCAGTTTTCCCATGTTTCTCTTCCCAGAAGCATTATGACAGAGACAAGTGAGTGAGATACCTCCTCTGCTTTAGTCGAACTCCCGCAGGGCTGGGACATTTGTCACAGACATGTCACACATGACAAGGGAATCTGTAGCTAATGTGCAACCCACACAGAAAACGCAGGAATAACATGATGGGCCTTTAATGCCGGGTGTAAGGACATTAGTAAAATAGTAGGAAGCTGAATGAGGACAAGAGGATGGCACAAGATGTCTTTGTCTCCATGTAAACACACTATAGAACTTTGATACTCAATAATATGGTTTGTTTCAGCAGGTGGAAGGATCCAAGGAAAGCAGGCAGGCTCTACAGTACAAACATCCTGAGTACATCTTGCACCTTCCCAGTACAGGGACTAGTTGTGGTTAGCAACCACGCTGCCTGTCACCAAAATAACAGCACCACTGTCTGCAGCTTATTATCACCAATTCTTTCTCCTTCCCCTGCCCCCAAGGTTGCTAGCCATCAAAATCACATTTTATTTTATTTTCTAGAAAATGTAGAGTCATCACTTTGAGTGTTATCCCTTCCAGATGCATTAAACGTTTTGCTGGGTAGAGGATAGTAGAGCTTTTAAAGTTGTGAGGTCTCTCTTAGCATGGAAAAGCCCTATGAACTTAAATCAATCTTTGTTTGCTTGAAATTAGGGAAGATAAATCATGCCCAGATATTAATGGTAAGAATGAAAATTGCCTATTTTTTTCAATGAAAAGTTATCACTTTGCTGTGTCTGTACTGAGCTGATTCACATTGCCCAGAGAAGCTGTGGATGCCCCATCCCTGGAAGTGTTTAAGGCCAGGCTGGATGGGACTTTGAATAACCTGGTCTAGTGTGAAGTGTCTGCCATGGCATGTCTGCCATGGCAGGGAAGTTGGAACTAGATGACCTTTAAGGTCCCTTCCAACTCTAACCATTTTATGATCCTATGATTATTTCAGATGTGTGAAATTAGAAAATTGATCCTGTGTCAGTGTCCTGGGTTGAGAGACACAGGACTAACTTTTCTTCTAATGCTGGGGAAAATTGCACTTATAGAAGACTCTAGGGTCTGAATTTGTGAAAATATTTACTTTATAGCCAGCNCGAATATAATTCCTGTATCTTATATCAGTATCAGGATTAATACTGGTTCTTTAGTATTATTGTTAATTATTTAGTCTCAGTCTATTAAATCTATTTATATTTCAACCCTTGTGTTTCTTTGTGTTCCCCGATTCCCCTTTCTGGGTGGGGAGGGGTCATCGGGTGATAGAATAATTGTCTAAACGCCAATAGATTGTTATGGGTTTTCTCAAACCATAACAGTCAGAAAAGCAATGCCAAGAATAAAGGGAAAGAAATAAAACAAATGCAAATATTTAAGGTCCTGCATTCTGATATACATAATTAAAAGTGACCTGCTCTTCAAAATGGATGGTCATCCAGTTCCTCCTTAAATTCCAACTTCTTTTAAATAAATAGGATAGGTATAATCTCACTGTAGACAGCAGAACCTGTTCAAGAGTGAAATTTAATATCAGTTGCAGAACTGAATAAACTTTATTTAGGTTAAATAAAAAGAAAGATATTAGCTAACAAAGAATTTTCTTTTAAAATGTATCAGTGCTGCTAATCACAGAAAAAATTAGTATTTCTAGATATTAATATTTCCAGAAGCACGGGAGAAGGATAAATACTACAGAATCCTTATGATCCTTATTGCTTTATTAATTTTTTTAAAAACACCCTATGGAGGGACCTGTTTGTAAACCTGAACATTTTGCTCTCCCTGTTGAAGTGCTCTTGTTGGAGCTTGTTTTGAGCTCTGAAGCTCACCCAGGCGGAAAGTTGGATACCTTATGATTTTCTCTTGCTCTCGACTCCGCTCAGATCACCTCAGAACTTTCACTCCAGAGCACGGAAATGTCACACTTGGCTTTGAGGAGCACGTGAATAACCAAATAACCAGCCACAACAGTCTGGAATCGTTGCTTCATAGAGAAAATGTGAATGATTTGTGTTTACAACATGTGAGGAAATACCACATTTAAGTGCTAAAAGCCTGAATAACGAGGAAGTCGCTGCAGCTGATGGCAGCCTAAGTAAGTTTAACACTGACTGCAGGTCAGTGACATAAACCGCTCAAATACAGTCTTTTGCAATTTCAGACACGCTCAAAGTGCTGGTGGGAATTTCTTTTTTGAAATTTGCCTAGCAGACAAGGCCCAAGAGTCAGGAAGTGGCAAAGCTCTTGTTCTCAGCCCAGGAGGGTACGGAAAAAAAAAATAGTTGCTGAGTCAGACAGAATTTCCCCTGAGGACTCTGGCTGCAGCCCAGCCTTTAGAAGACCTGCCAGCTCACCTAAGGGTAAAAGCAAAGCTTAAAAAAAAGCCTATACAGCTCACAAAGAGGGAGTCTCATTTTTAGGAGAGTTTTTTGATATTTTAAGTTGGATCTGTGGCAAAAAAGTCTCTGGAGTCTTGGAAAATCTGTAGGCACAGTTTGTGTAGTATCTTTCGGCCGCGGCTGACCTAGCCAAGAGCGCTGAGCTGCTCGGCTGCATGCTGCTGTACCTGCTCCTGTTACCATGGAAATGGACACTGGCAAAAGCAGGATAAGAGCTTTAAAGTAATTACCAATATAATTAGCACTTTCACCTTTTTGGAGATTGGCTCCCTCAAATCCCCCCAGTAGCGAAACGGACCGATTCAGACTCATCAATACAGCAACTAGTGTCTAAAGAGGCATCAGATAGCATGATCAATGTGGGAAGGACACAAGAAAGGAAGGCATTGTTGGGGCCGGGAAACAGTGGGTTCCTGTGGCCTTCTTTGCTTATTACTAATAAGAAACTCTCCTCCTTTTCTATGAGTCACTGTTCCAGTTTCACCCTTAATTAATTCAGAGTCAAGAGAAAGGGCACCAACGTGAAGGGAAGCTCCCAGTGATGGCTCAATAAAGTTTGCAGAAGAGGGGGAGGGGAAAGAAGTCATTATAGTAACAAATCTGGAGACAACAGAGAAGAAGAAACCTCAACAGACATGCTGCAGAGCAGCCGTACTGCCAAATCTAAGTACCGGTGTTTTTCTTATTACACTCCAACCGTCTGAATGAAAGGCATCAGGCAGTGAAATGCTGGTCAGAGCAGCGCTACCCAGCCTCCACGCACACCACCAATCTTTCACCTGGGCAGCAGGCCCATCAGCTAGTACACTGCGGTCTGCACCAGTTTCTACAACACTGCAAAAGCCACCAAAGGTCTCTCACCTTTCCCAGCAACATCTCCTTTATCTACAGAGGATTCAGAAGGGACTTTTTAGTTTCTGATATACAATTTCACACTTTTTGGCTAAAAACACAATAGCCTGCTTGTATTTGGGTTGAATACAGAACTCACCTTCAGTGCCAGTGAAGTGGCAGCTTGCACGAAGTCCTGGTTTGAGGACACATAACCATTACTGCTTCTGACAGCATTAACATTTGGCTGGATACAGCTTTCAGAGTTTCGGCTGCAGCTACTTAGCTGAGAGAGAGACTCTCAAAATAAACCAACGAATGCTCTGAAGAAAGTTAGGGCAAGGTAGCAAGGTGAAAAAGAAGCTACGTACCAGGACTGGATTTTTTTACACAGAAATTAGGGCAAGGTAAAATTTTGCTGTAGATTTCTTGGTTTACTAGTGGATTTTGACAATATCTAAACACATATTGTAATTTTTCAAAATTTGATACTAATTGCCTTGGCTCATCTTGAACTGTTCTCTCAGGGCCACACAAGACTGTGGGCTGCCTATGGGCCGGGCTGGGCAATAGAGCCAGGTTCCAGGTAGGGTCACCTGAAGTGAAGCTATGTCCCTGGAGATGTCTTCTGTGCAAGTCCCACTTGATCCACCTCCACTCCCTGACCTGTTTCCTTTGGAGTGTCTTGTTACTTAAGTCCTGTCACCGCACAGCAGAGGAAATAAAGCTTCTTTGTACCTTCCTCTCCTGCCACCCTATCAGACGGTAGCAAGATTCAACAGCTCCAGGTGATCTTTCACTTTGTTAGATAAATACTGGGGGGTTTTTCTTTAAGCTATGTATTGTTGTACAGCTGTTTCTCATGCATCTGGATTTTCAGGACCCTTTAAGACGAGAAACAATTTTCTCTTACTTTTTCAGTTCAGGAATATTTCTTAAAGGCACCGAAATCCAAAGTTGCTGCTATTCTTCATCAAAATACTGTTGAGACGAAAGATTATATCATCCAGATGCATTTGTCATAGTCTGTCTCCCTGCCTACCGCTGTTAAGTGTTTTCAAATGAGTGTGAGGGTTAGGCTAATTTCTTCCATTAAGGGCAAAACATCGCTGTGGGTGGAACACTTCTCTGCTTTCACCATGACGACATAGACCTAACTGGCTAGGCAGCTTCCTTCCAACAGAGAGCCCCTGAGACGTGCGCACGTGAAACACACACACTTTATCATGGCTCGTTTCAGAGAAGTGGGAGGGTTTTTCTCCCAGAGGAAGGTCGGCAGGGGCAGGAATGGTGAGCAGGATCCAGGTGGAGAGCGCCGGAGGGAAGCGTCGTGCCGCGTGGCCCCGGCAGGAGGTACTGTGGCTGCTGGGCACCTTGCTTTGCTCCGACTCTCAGTTTGGACAATTTCCAAAACGACGCTATCCGCTCCAAACACTGCTAGAAGCTTCCAGGATTCCTGGGCTCCCTAGTTGCTACCCTAAGCCCTCCTGAATAGCTCTTGTTCTCCAGAAAAACAGGACAGTCAAAGCCCTCAGCAGCAGCTTTACTGTCTTCAAAACCTACTGTCAAATTTTCTCACTAACTAGCTTAAAACAGTTAAACCCACTGATGCTTACGTGAACTACATAACTGCTTTTAGTAGTAAGACAGCCAATACAACCATGGTGTGTTTTGTAGGCCAGCAGAGCTACACCAGACTGAGGGTCAAGGCAAGCACTCAAAGAGTTAGGAGGTGCTATAATTAAGGTACATAAGGTTAGGAGGTGCATAATTATGTTCAACCATAATTACACCCGCTGGTGACTGTGCCTTACGATATAGTCTTCAATTACATGACCACCTCCTTTCTTCTTTTCCCTATGGGATCCTCGCCTGTGTCAGGGCTGTCCCCATGGCACAGCGCTGCAGGATTGCCCGGCAAGTTGCCATTAAACAGGGCACTTAGGACTCTGGAAAGTGCAGTAGCATTGGCATTGCACTCTGCCTGGGACTGTCAGCCCTCACGTGAAGTTTGGCTCGTGATAGGGAAGTCTGAGGCACAAGGAGTCTGAGCTCACAACTTAAAATGATCTCATGCAGATGTGCAAAAATTTACAGATCTGCATGTCTGGCTTGTATATTATTAAAGCCTGTATTCATAAATCGCTGCTGATATGCAGCATCTTTATGTGCTGCTTTCTTAACTACAGCATAAGAAGCTACTTACCAGGACTGATTTTTTTTTCACGCAGAGGGCCTTATCCAGCCTCTATTTCTGTGGTAAAATTCTTATGGACTAAAATGGGAGCAGGATCATGCCCCTGGTACCTGCTATCCCACACCGCTCCCAACAAAACACTGTTCAGTTCAGCCAAACCAACAGGAAAAACTACAAGAGTAATTTCTCAATTCATAGCATACAGACATGCACATGGCATGACAGACTGAGAGGCTACTACTGTTGCTTACACTGAAAATGTGAGCTGGCTTTTCAGAAATACCTGGCAAATCCTTGTGTGCATGCTGAAAAGCAGAGTGGAGCACTCATCTTGTACAGGCACTCACATGTCAGCATCACTGAGAAATATTTACGTTGTGAGCAGCTAACAGCACTCTTTCGTAATTGCTGCTTACTAACATCTCCATACTTTTGAAGCATGGTAGAATTACCATTTCAGTGACACTTTTGAAATAGCTAATGCAATGGCAATACAGAAATTTAACTGTTCATAATCCTAGGCTGTCTGTATTAAATGAGTGTAAATAATCTATATAGCAATTACACTGGTGGTACTAAAATACAGTCCCAAGTGACTTTTAAAAAGATACCACTAAAATATATATCTCCTTATCATGTAAAACCAGACAACTGAATCATTGGTCTATAATACAAGTGTACTTGAAAAGATTACATGCACTGGGTGAAACATATGAAGGTCTTATTTTGGCTTAATTAGCAGTATAACTGCTAATATAACCTCTGAAACAGGAAGAACTGAAAGAATAATTTTGAAATATACATCTATCGGACAAATAGGAAAACCAGGTACAAACTTGCTAAAGGTGTTCAAGCAAGAAGAGACCACAGATTTCAGCATTAATTTATTTTTAATTTGCAGTGACCAACTTGGGAAACCATTCTTTGAAATAACTCAGTGTGGGTACTTGCCTTCCTGCAGCAGACGACTTGGCACGGCATTCTTGTTCAGCACCACAAATTCCACTAACAAAATCTCAGCAAGATTTTTGGCGGCAGGAACAGAACAATTTCTACTTTCCTTTAGTCACATTGAACAACCCAGAGCTGTTATGATTCAGTGCCCCTGGAACAACTGAAGAATATTACCTGAATACTTTATGTTACACCAGGATAAATAAGATTAAAGATCTTATTATAAATCTGGAAACAAAACAAGTGTTTCAATAAAGTTGTATTCCCTTTCTCCATCCTCCCACAGCAATAAATATTTTTAAACTCAGTCTCTTATTTATGTCCTTTTTATAAACACACGTTCTTACCAATGTCTCATTTAGTCTAGTTCATACTCCTGGTGATATCTTGTCATGTTTCCACTTTTAAAAGTCAAAACATCATGATATTAGATTTCACTATCAAGGAAGGATTAACTCTGAAATTGAAGATTACAGTCACCTTCCTGTTTACTCCCATAATTACTACTCACCCAAGTGTCATCCCGCTTTCAGTTTCAACACATCTTCCAATGAAGTACACATTGCCGTCACTTGGCAAGTTGCTTTCCTGCCCTTGGCATTAAATACAGTGCTCCTTTCTCAGTGTGTGACATCTATATTTGCATCTGTCAGCCTGACGTCCTTTTATCCACAGCTCCAAGTGTCAGACGAAGAGGAGAAGCCACATGGATATCTAGGCCGTTCTCCTCGCAGCAGCAGCCTTGCCAATAGCTGTTCTCACCAGTAACTGCCAATCCTGGCTCTGATGTCTTGTGCTGCGGGTTCACTTCTGGGAGACAGTCCTAACTTCTTCATTCAGTCTTTCAGCGTACGATTGTTTGAAATAACGGCCTTGGTAGTTTCCTTAGCTGAGACAGATTATCTCTAGGTCTTTCAGGCTTTTGCATTACAGCTCTTTGCAGTGTGAGACTTCAGGTCTAACTGAGAACCTACAGCCGGTACTAACACTTATCAGTTAAATAATACGACGGCTGGAGTAAATCTGTCCCTTACACAAAACGCAGTATTTTTTCTTTTTAAAGTTAACCAGAAAGTTACCCCAGCAGACATTTAAATATTTGATGATCCTCACAGTTCACTTATTCTGCCAATGCAAGCTGACTAGACAGTTCACTTAACATAGCTCACTGACTTTTAGCAGACCCGTATCAGTGAATACCTGAAGATTCACTTCCATGCAACAGCCACCTGAAAACACATCGTATGCATGTTCGAGTAAAACTTAACTCTAAACCTGACCATTCTATAAAAACTCTGTGTTTTATAGGAAGTAGTGTTTCTGTAAGCATCTCAGTTAAAACATTATGAATTTTCTCCACTAAAATGTCAGCCTTAGGGAATTTTTCTACAGGTCCTACTACCACTGACAAAAATCAAAATGATACAAAAACATTTGATGAAATAGATGTTGTTAAAAAAGGTCATGTAATTGAAATCCAGAGCTCCAACTAAAATATATGTGTCAACGTTAAAAATTTTAAAATACTTTAACCAGTACCAACTCTGACAAACCATATCAAGGAACTCCTTCTCCACCTACTTTTACAGATTATCATCTTACACTTTCTACACGTGGTAAATTATAGTTTGGGCTCATAGATCTGCCTGCAATTTAAGTTGCCCAACACTTCCTATTATAATAACCTGTTTTCAATTGCTTTTAAATTTGACAAACTGTAACTGTTAGCGCTGAAACTCTCTGTGCTGAATATACTCCCCAGGCCGCTTTCGATGAGGAAAATTCCAGTAGAATTATTTTGGCTGCTTCTGAAATCAAAGCAAGGTATCATACAAATTATTTCAGTAATTAAAACCATCTGGTATCTATGCTTTAGAGCAAATATTTGAAATTTTTGAATATTTGAAATGTCGTTTTTGCTATTCTCCTGAAGATATGCCAACATTTACCCAGGTTATATACTTCTAAGAACGTACAGCTCAGTAAAAAACTGCTGCGGTTGTATACCTAAAAAAAATAATCTCTGAAATCTCTTGAAATGCTTGAGTCTCCCACCGCTCTGAGAGTAGGCTCGACTGCAAACGAGCCGTTTTATCCCACGGGAGAGTTCCCTCCAGGCCGCCACCGCGGGGCTGCAGCTGGGCAGACTGTAATAGCAGCCACCAGCCAGCTCTGGCTACAGCAAGATAAACCAGCAGAGCGGTGGAAGCGCAGCCTGTCCCTCCCCTGCCCTCGGTGACCCGTTTCCTGGCAGCAGATAAGGAGGTGGGAGGGAGCTCCCTGATGCTAAGGCAGAAGGAGCAAACTGCAAGGGGACCCACCAGGCAACTTCCCCTAGATCTTAAATCTAAGGCACAAACTGTAGATTGTGAGCTACAGTAAGTTGTTGCACATAAATCAGTGCTGTAGGAAAGATTATCGAGATAGTATCTGTTACGTCCTTTATGTTCTCAGTGGACTGTGCATATATAATTAAAAACAAAATGTACTTTGTGCCCTGTGTGTCCTCGGGTAACTTATTCATTGTGTCCTTGTGAAATATATTTGAAACAGGTATTTCTCTCCGTTCCAGTGACTTTTTTTTTTCTTATTCTGAAATCGATGACCTAGTCCCTCACTGGCAACCATGACAGCACCAGCACCTAAGGTCTGTGAAACCACCACCATTAGTGTCTCTAATGCCCTGACTCTCCTCACCAGGCTCATCAGCTTCTTCATTATAAGAAAATTCAGTGCCAAAAGCAATGAATTACAAGGCTTAGAATTTAAGGCTCTTTAATCAGCAGAGCATTTGTTCAAGTGCTCTCAAAGTAGGGGTGGACTTGAACACATGTTGTTGTGCGTGTTGAATCAGGCAGAGAGTATGTAAAGTAAATCATTATTTCCACAGCAGTTCTGTTTGGGCATTTTAGTCACTGAAATTGTACCAGTCAGCAAAAAAGCATCTGGAATATTGTTACCCCCCTCCGACATGAAAATTAGTCAACTACTTTATATGCCTCTTTATATAATAAATACTATATACTGACCCTTAATTTTTATATTTTTGTCTACATAATAAATGATGCGTTCATATTTGTGTTTTCTGGTGAAAAGTTACAGCTATACACTTCTTCCACTGAAGGGCAATTTTTGTCATCATGTTACTGGTTTCTCCCTGTTCCTGTTCACATCTCCTGCTATCATATCAAATCTTCTGCTTTTCTAGCTGAACATTATTCCTCTCTTCCCCCCTGCTCTCCTCCAATTAAATCCTTTACAGCATTTGAATACAAGTTCTCTAATGAAAACAGAGATGCCATCATTCCCAGTAAGTATGGCCTAAGGAGACAGGCATCCTTGCTGACATTTTCAAACCTGAGAGACTCATTGTTTAACATTTGCCAAAATACTCACCTTCTCTAGGTTTCACTTTTTTACATGTAAAGAGAGATTCACATTATTGTTATCCATTCTGTAAAATACGTCAGACAAAAAACGGTCAGTAAGAGGAGGATAAAAATTTTTAGATGTTAGGCAAGTTACCATAGTACAATTTTGCAGCTCCCTTAATAATGGCTCTTATTGAGCTCAATAGTTCCTCATCCTCTGAAAATCACCTTCACCAAAATAACTAACCTTGGGCTCTGCGTTTTAACACGTAGCCATAAAATGCTGTTAATAAATACAGGTTACACATGTAGGACTTACCCTTTGTGCTTGGGGAAAAGGTAAGTGGTTATTTATATTCACTCCCTCCTCTTCTGCCAGCAGAATGGACAAACATAAACTTACAAACATAAAACACCTCAAGGTGGAAGTAGCCACAACTGAGGTAAAGAGGCTTCACAGAGGTATAACTGCTACCAACTGGCCAAAGCCAATGCGTGTGAAAGGACATGCGGGGAACTTGTAACCTTCACGCCCAACCTGTATTTGCAATTTAAGAAGATCCAGGTTCTCTCTCTAATGACAACCTGATTAAAAGCAAGCATGGAAATGTCACTTTAAATGACTCTCCAGTCTGAAGGCTCTTCTAGATTTACTGAAGACGTAACAGAAGAATCCTGTATTATGCAAAGGTGTGCTGTTGCTTACACCGAGGTACCAATTTGCAAGTCACATACAGAAAGTTTTCTAACTCTGGAGGAATCATTTCAGAATTCATGAGCATGAACTCATATTATCCGATTATTGATAAAACTGTGCAACAGCCAAATCTAATTAAATGTCAAGAACAAAATGATACTCTCTTGTACTTTCTCTTGAACTAAAGCAATTCTTTTTCATTGATTCTATAAAAGAAAATTAAGTCTCTGTTATTTTCTTAGGCATCTTGTTGATTTTTATTTCTATTTCTATGACATAAAACAATATTTTACAAATAAATTCATTATTTGTTTATATAACATACTGAACAACCTTCCTCAGCCAAAATTTCTCCTTTGTCAATAACTAACCTAAATCAGAAGAGAAAAAGCCAGTATAAAATGTGTTATGCCTCAAAATTAGGTATCATCATACCAGTTAGATGTTAAGCTCTGGGGTAAAATCCTGAGTGAGTCACTCGACACTAGAAATGATCAAGAGATTTATTCCCATACATCCAAAATTCTGCTTGTGAAAATTCTAAATCCTATTGTCTAAATTTATTATCCTTTATTTTTATGTTCAATTCTGTCTTCTTACCATAATGCTTCTGCACAAAACCAAAACTACCTTCTTTTTAATGAAGCCAGCAATATCTTTACACCTTTGATGCAACTTTCCATTTTAATTAACGTTGTACATAATTAAGTTACAGGAAAACTATATCAGCAACTGAAACATCTTTGCTACCACGAGGAAATAATCTAGAGAGGCAACGATTTTTGCTACAGATGTTGGCCAGGAATAGTAACAAAAAAGTTTCGATACCCATTTTAGGAGCTTTGTTGATAACTAAACAAACATTACTCTAATAGACATATCAGGGATTTCTTAGGCAAATCATTCTACAGGGACACAAGAAGTCACACCTGTGCAGCTTGCCAAACAATGCACTAAGTTACAGAACTGAGCCCATATTAATCAAACCTGTATTAGGCAAATAAGGTCTCTACTCTCCAAGGCTTCTCCAGCTCAGAAAGCACTGAAAAGAGGCTTGAATTACCTCTTTTCCTCTTTTTGTTTTGAGATAGTCGGTCTCGGTCTCTGCTTTGGGTGTGGACTGTCCGAAGCAAAAAAAATTGGAAAACACAAAGCTACTCTCTCACCTTTTCAAAATCAGGGAATCCTCTCACCTTTGGACACCCAAAAAAGAAATGCTACCCCTTCTGCCGCAGAACCAATTAGTCTCTTGGATTCTTGTTAGTTATCTTCTACTTTCAAGCTGCTTAAGAGGATAATATGCTATATAGCAAAGGCAAGTCATGATTCCAGCTTGGGCCACTGCTACCATTTAAGAATTCACAATGCTCAGACACTGTCCCTGGTTTCAGACATGCATTTGCTGGACCAGGGTTTTCAACCTAAGACTGACTTTTTTGCCTTGAAACCTACAGATGGTTTATACTATATCTGCTTCCGCCCAGGAGAAAGTCTGTCAGATCCAGTTACGTGACTAAACCAAGTGGATTTTTCTCTGGTGTGGAGATAAATATTTCCCTGTAATGAAGAGAAGGCAAACCCTAGATCTTTCCCTGCAACCCTAGATCACGTCTTGGAATTCATTACCCAGTTCTCTGTGTTTAATCAGTGCTCACCATCAGTTTTCTATAAAGACTGCTTTAAGGGGAGTTTTGGTTAGTCGCCGTCGTTTGTTTTTTTTTTGCTTCACAGGTCCTATCTCATAAGGGCTTCTGAATTTCGTTTTCACAAAAGTGGGGAACAACCACAGATGGGAACAACCACTTTAATAATAGGTCATTCCTTCACCACATCAAGCTTGCCCTTGTACACCAAATTTATGTTTTACCTAAGCAACAGCACCAGCACCCTTAAGTTTTCTCCTAAAAAACCTGACCCACCACATTCCAAACCAGATACCATGTTATCTTTCTATTCAGGCTAAACACACCATTTAGGAAGGCCTCTTCCCTTTCTGTCTTCATGGCAGACAGGTTCCTAGGTACAGCTCTACTGAGAACTTATTACAGTGGATAGAAGGCGGTATGACAGGAGTGCTAAAATGAAACTAATCTGTGATTTAAGCAATTTCCATCAGAACTCAAGCAAACCCAATGCCATCCCTAAGGAATGAGAGAGATGAAAGCCAGCCAGCTTAGACTCCATCCATGCTTTTACCAAGCACCATGTCATCAAAAAATTGTGGTTCAGTTCTTGAGAGCCATCCTAGAACAGAAGTGCCTTCTTCAGGATAAGGGGTAATGCTGAAAGTCTCCAGCAGAGTAAATCTGCATACAGAAAACAACCCGAAGGAAAAGCAGATGGCAATATGCCAGTAAATCAGAAGATCTTCAGGTGTGGTTTTTGTCCATATGCAGATTAACTCTTGCCCAGTCTTTCCCTTGCTCAGGAAGCTCCATGAGAAATGGTGGAGGGGCCTATGGCTGGGCTTTCCTAGGGTTTACCATGCTTGTGGGAAAGAGAACGAGTGTGTCACTCCAGTAATAGATAAGGCATGAGCATGCCTGGGCGTAAGCACATTTGTAATGTCAATACGTATATGGACAACACACCTACAACATCTCTCAACTTCTGATGATTCATCTTTCCTGTAGAGAATGTGAGCTTATTTGTATAAAAGTAAAATTCCGTTCTAACAGGCAAATGCTATTAATGCTACTAACTTTAATTGCATTATATTCAATAATATTTTACAGATAGTTGATTTAAACCCTGTAATCTTTATGGGTCTTAACTTTGGATTTTCAATAGGATAAAATTCTCCTACTTCTTGACTAGGCTTGAAATATAAAAATACACTTTTAAAAAAATTCTCAAGGTGACTGAAATGCATCAGGCTTGAAATGGCCATAAATGATGATAATCTCAGGCCTGTCTGACAAAACTCGTTTTTCATAAAACCACTTGTACTGTATGAATTACACTCGTTTCATTCTTTAGCAACAGAACTGTATTTACTCTTTCCCACTGTTTTGCTGAGGACGATTTCAAGCTATGTGACCACCAGTCACCAGATTGCTCTTTTTGAACACTGGAACTCATTAGCGCTGTTCTAGTACAACAGCGTATGCCTGGTGTCCCAAGATCAACAACACTGGTAAAAAACGCCCGACCACCAATTCTTGTAGGTTTGTAAAGTGCAAGTTAGTCAATGCTACTCATGTGAAAATGTTTATTCTTAGTAGGTGTTGCTTAATATCCTACTCAATAATGTACTGGAAAGTACCCTATTGTTCTCATATGATGTGATTACATCACATTGCTTCTTTCTAAATGCAGAAGAGAAACAGTAAGTAAACAATGTCTTTTTTGTCATTTGCAATGTTAGCAGTTCCATCTAGTACAGGGTCTCTAACACAAATGAGAATTATTAGTTCTTAATACATTAAGTTACACATCTTACGGGCTATAATACTTTCATCCCTGTTTTTTTCTTTTCTTGACAGTCTTAGCCTTCTTTAAAATTTTTAACACTTAAACAATTCATTATTTCCTACTATTTCCAACTCCTAACCCCCTACTTCCGTTTTGTTTATTTTTAATTGCTGTCTTTACTGGTAAGCAGCTTGGTTCTTAGTCAGAATTGTTCTCAAAAAGTTTCAAGTTTTGAAATTTTGGGATTTTGGCCAATGGAATTTTAAAGACATACTGCTTCTCACTCACAATTTTTCTTCCAATAATTTCACTCATTGGTTCTCTTAGCACTGATATCTTTAGCCTTTTTAATTAATCAGTAGTACAGTGCAAGCAAGTATTTGTTGAGTCTATCCTCTGTTATTCAATACGGAACAAAATTAGGTCATGATTATTGGTTTCTAGGCAACCACTAACTTCCAATTCATTTAATTAATTTGTCTTTACCTATCCTAATCAAGTCTAAAATAGATTGATTGTTGTTTGGTACCATGTCTTTTGTATCATCTACACTTTTAAAAATAGCTAATGATGATTAGCTATTCAGAATTTCCAGCATAGGCCCCACAAACTGAACTTCCCCCCTAACATGACACTTCTTTCCTTCCACCATGGGAAGCAAATATTTAAAACACATACATGAAGAAAATAGTGGTAAAAAAAAAATAATCTCCAGATGTCAGGAAGAAGCATGAGCATTTGAGCAACAAGCTGGTGCACAATTTCATGTTCTTTGGCATGCAAATAAAAAGATAAGAAATCTGTTCGTCCACAAGCACGTCTTGTTTCTAATTCATAAAACAATGAAAAGCGTTCAGTAGCCTTTCATACATCAGTATGCATTAAGCTACTGTCTTTTTCCTGCTACCTGCCTCTGACATCCACTCCAACCCTTCTATAGCTACTGTCAAAACACACTTCTCCCACTCCCTCCTTGCACCTACTGCCCTCCTTTCTTTTCCTTTGACTTGTTCTACCACACAACCTCCCCCTGCCTAGCCTCTCTAATCCCTGTCAGTAACCATTCACTATACAACCTGGAGCCCTACACTCCTGGAAAACCCCTCCAGGAGTCTCCATTTAACTCAACTACCTTCTTCTATCTCTGACGGTTACTTGGAAATTGTTCCATTTTCTAGAGAGGAAACTGAGATCTTGACCTTGCGACTCACTTCTTGTCGCCATAATGTTACTTCTCCCACGCCAAATGACCACAGCCATTAGATTTAGTTGCTGTCTGACGATCTTTTAAAACTGGGTTTAACAAAAGTGTTTGTCAAACAAGGTCAGCACTTGACTGACCGTGATCAGTGATTAAAACGATGAAGTTTTTCCCTGCACTGTTGTTAAATTAATTACGCACAACAGAGAACTATTTGTACAGGAAAGCCAACTGTAGTAGTATTAGAAGCTCGAGTGACAGCCAGTACCCCCTACCTGTCTCTACAAACGTGGACTCTCTGCGTCTTAACGCTCTCTTTATTTATTCAGTCAGCATGACAACCGACAGCCCCCACAGCTCAGAGAGCAGAGTTCAAACTTTTTCTTCAGACTGCTTTCACCACATGACTTGCAAGCCATCCAGAGACAGCCTACGCGCTGGGCCCGCGTCACACAACAAGCAGCAGGGGCTGCCGACGCTGTCACCTACCCGTCTTGTGACCCAGTTGCACGGCCACCTCATTTGCAGTGAAGCAGCAGAATGAGAACGCCGTGGCCTGCCATCCACTTCCTGAGTGGTTACCACCACCCTCTCCCGTGTCTCCTGGCTCACCCTGTGCCTTTCATCGGAAGCTGTTGTTCAGCCAACAGTCCACTGTGGGCTTCTGACAGAGGAAAAAATTCATCCTAAATAAGAGGAATAAACACAGGCTTTTGCAGTTTTGAAACGTAATTCAATAGAAGTACAGGTCTAGCAACTCTGGAATAGGCTGAGTTTTGCCAGATACCTAACTCTTGGCATGTTTGATCATATATGATTGTTTCTGTGCAGTGTCAAGGCAATTAACTCATCTTTCCAAAGCAGAAGTAGTGCTCCCTGTTTTCTTGGGGGACTTTATGTCATTGCCTCGAAATAGCCTCAGAGTAAGTTGTTCCCTATACAAAGTTTCATGCCCGTGATGGGAGAGCTGCAAAACCAGAAAAGATGTCTTTCTCCAGATTATCCTTTCCATTCCAAGATCAGGTCTTTACAATAAGGACTGTGAACATGAATTTGATTCTGAAGGCTCCATGAAGCCAATATAAAAATTTGCAGACAAGTTTGATGCATTACTACACTAAGATGTTTCAGAAACACTTCAGAAGGTACCCATTAGCCTTCTGTGTTGAGTGCAGTTTCAGCCATAAGAGCATCTGCCTTAATTACTGCCTTAATTACAGACTGAGGGAATTGGCTTCTACAAAAGCAAATTACAAGAAAACCCATTCTTTGGGACAGGTATAGAACATAACACTTTCATTTGTAGTCACAATGTGGTCTATGTTTTTCTCCTCCCTACACACATGGAGATCCAGCTAATGCTGACGTAATTGCACAATCATGTAAGCATTTTCACGTACATGTAATAGCAGACAATCTCCTGCACTTCAGGAACTTAGTTCCTATATACTCTATAACACACACTCTAAAGAACATGAAAATAAGTAAGTCAATTGAATTATCATCATTAGCATCAGTACTGTCCTAAATCTAACTTTTAAATAATCACATAGCTTTCTATGATCACATATTTTTGTTTATAATTACTACCTTGCAATTAACTACCTTGAGCTGAGACTGCTGGTTTATGCAGAGAAAGGTCTCCCTCATGTGGAAATATGCCTACCAGATGTAAAATAAAAACTGCATTTTGCTTCTTAGCAAAGGTACCATTTCTTAGACTTGTAGATTCATTTTTGGAAAGTATCACAGTATATTTTTCACAGCATTTTTGTTCGTCAGACCTTATCACTACAGTGTGAAAGGAAAAAAATCTTAGATTAGATAGGATCACAATAATTTAAATACACGTAAGAAGAAAGCAAAATACTTCAAAATCCAGTCAGAATGCAAGGGAAATTAACCTAGGCAAAATTCACAGGTTTCAGGATAATCTTGCATCCATCAGTTTCCTCATTTTTCCTTTGCAGCTGTTCTGAATGTTCTCATATATGTGACTTTCATGTACTGCATTTTCACGACCCAGCAGAACTAGGGTCTAAAACTGTAACTGACTATGATAGTTAGAATTGACTTAATTATGTGCTCTGATAAGACTACATAGTTAATACGTTTAGCTACAAATATTTACTTTTCCTCACATCCCTAACTAGTGTGGTTGAAAAATATGTCCTGTCAAATTTTCCATGTCAAAACCCAATTAAGCTCCTTCCCACCTCCCCACCCCCCTCTCAATTTAAATGCTTTAAAGAAAAAAGACATAGAAATACGGTTTCAACTGAACATTCACAATCGTGGGTTCTTCCCCTTATCAGGGGAAAGATTTGTCCCAAAGTGAACGCTTTCAGTTTTCTTTTGATAGAAAAACAGGAAGTCTTTTGAGTTGACCGGGCACAGTTATAGCTACGGATCAAATGTCTAAAATGTATTAGTTAGTAACCAAAATTAAAGTTTGTTCATATACAAGTTGCAATACTAAAACCAAAGTAAGGTATGATATTTAAAG
>VXAK01008124.1:0-43990 GCA_013399435.1 Arenaria interpres
TAATACAGCTATTTTTTCTTTTCCTCATTAATACATTTTAATTTGGGGCAGGGAGTTGTTTTAATTCTGGGTGTATGTTCAGTCATCTCTTTTTAAATAGTTACATACATACTCTGATCATTTGTTGTTATGAAACTGAAATATTGCAAATGAGAGCAAATACTCTAGTTTAAATGAAAATTAGTTCTTGACTCATGAAAGGGCTGGTTGTGGTGGTTTTTTTTCACATTTTCCTATCCAATACAGGTAGTTGAGGAGAATTTTTTTTTAATATTTGATCTTTTTTGTCTTAAGTCCTTTTTTTAACGTGTATTTGTGAACACTGAACAGAGAAAACTGATTCTCCTGACTTTACTAAAAACTGATACATAAAACCTGTTTACATGTAAATTTCTTCTTTAAATGATAATTAACATTCATAACTATTTCTGAAAATGCGTTACATACTGTTTCCTCTAAGAGCCAAGTTCTCAAGATGCCTGAAGTGCTCATATTTCGTTATCAAATTTGGCAGCTGACTATCAGTCTGACTTAAATCACTTTAAAAGAAAATATGTATTTTCTTTCCCTCCCTCAGTATCCAACAGAACCACCGGATTGCCTTGTGGATTTTCCTGTTCAGTTTGCTATTTCTTGGATGCCACAGGTAAACTACTGGTCTCTGCATCTTTTTTTAATAACTAAGATACGTATGCCATATGTAGGTAGTAATGAGGGGCTGGGTTTTCTAACTCCAGCTTTTTTCCCTGTGTGCATTTAACTTTTACATGTGCTTATGTAAATGTAACAACGCTGAACTCCATATTCCTTATGATAGTGTTTTAAATATTTTCCTTGCCATATAGATATACCTTGCATGTCGTATGCTTTGCACTCATGCTGGCTGTTTTTTCATATGCTGTTCATACGTCTGAACTATCTTTAGGAATGACATGAGGAAAATGCATGATGAGAAACAATTTTCTTATGGAAAAGAAGCATCCTCTGTAGTTGACAGACATTAAAAAAAAAGGCGGTCTCCTGGTTTGTTATCCTATATAGTTTCTGTAACATAATAAAACTTTTTCAGTTACAATCAAAAGAACAACAGGAAAATACTTAATAGAATTCTGATTTCATAGTTTAACTGATATTTTTAATATAACGAACCAAGAGCCATTGTCTTTTTCTAGTCTCTCTTGCATTATTTCATGTATCTTTTTTCCTTATTAGAGCATGTGTACTTGATTAAATGGATTTAAATGTGACCACTTAGATGTAAGTTAATTTGAATTATCTCTAGAAAATAGTTGATGTTTAATTTCATTTAATTCAGGGAAAATAGATTTTACATAAATGATGGCATTTCATAATTCTAACTCTCGTGAGGATTTCTATCCATCAATAAAGCCTGTCTTTATGGTACTAAATTTACATAGGGAGCACAGCTGAAAGGTTGCATCAGAGTGATTTTAAGATAGGCATATAATTTTGACTGCAAAGCTCAAGGTTTTGTGTGTCACCTCGGATCCTCCAGTGTTTGAGGAAAATGCAAGAATGGACCATTTCAAATGAAAAATATATTTAATTGCTTGTGTATTTTAGGTTTTGATTCTCCAGTATGGTTTGGAACACTGTAAACAGATATTGGTTTTCTGTTAAATTATACTGGATTCCATACGCTACAGGCAGGATTTCAAGTACTGTTTCTAACCTCGAACTTTATACGTACTTTTAATAGTATTTTATTAATTTTACAGCCTTGCAATAAAGGTTGCCTCAAATTAACAACATTTCAAATGTCCTTGGCACTTATTGCTTCTCTATGTTTACTGTTAGTAATTTTAAAGCTACTGACTGGACTTCTGTTTTAATAAAATATTCTTGAAAAACATGGTATGAAGCAGCTGCCTTTGATGAGTTAAAGATGAGAGCGAATATGTTAATATTGACACTACAAGTAAAAATCTAATGTTGAAAATATGACGTTCTAATGCTTGAGATCTTAAAATCATTTTACAGTTAGAATGACCTATGGACTATTTGATGTTTGTATGTAACTGAAGTCCCTGTTTTGAAATAGAGAGATACTAGCTCTAGTTGGAGATGGCCTGCTATAAGACTGAACCAAATCCCAGCAACCTGTGCCTTGTGCCGGTAGAAATGCTTTAGTTGTACGGTCTTTTTGAAAATTGACCTTATCTATGTGGGTGACGTGAACCTAACACTTCTGGAAAAAACTGTGTGTAGTAATTGTGTAAATGGTATTTATTTTCAAAATGCATGGAAATGATGCAGTCTTTGTGCTGTGGTAAAATAAGGGTTAAGCTTAGCTGATGCTGAAACAGCATGGGTAGCAGAATTCAGCAGGTCCTCAAGTGGTTTAAAATTTTGGTTCCTAAAAAGGAAAAAGAACACACCATACCTATTTTCTAGTAAAATAACACGAAGTTTTGATACTGATAGGTCTTAATTTTAATATTTGTTGATCATCTTTAATGTAAAAACTGACAAGGCTTAACTAAAATTATACAATTGCACCATTAGAATATAAACTCCTATGACAGAAAATATAAAAAGGTTTCAGGTAATTTATTTTTTTTTCCACACACCTCCCCCCTGGTGTGTGATGTCCATTTCAGGTTTTATTCAGCGCTCATGGACTTTAAACTTGAGGGGTTGTTGGGTGGTTGTTTTTTTCCTTTTTCTTTTTTTTTTTTATCTCTGTATAATAATAGACATGGCTTTATGGCATCCATATTAAAAATGGGTAATTTTCCTTATGGTCCCTGTCTTCCTGCTGGGTTGATAATGTTTTGATGTATTTTTCTTTTGCTCTGATGAGAGGTCTGCTGCTGCTGCTCTGACATATTCATTTGGATGAATAATTATAACTTGCACAATGTCAAGCTGAAGATGGTAGGGTTTTGTGCGTCATGACAAGCCTAGTAGCCAGTGCAGGTGTCTCACAGCATGATCAGCAACAGCCAGTGTATTCTGGCTCAGAGGAGACATTTTAGAGTAGTAAGAAATCAGCACCAAGGGCAATGCTGCTGCTGCTACTGTTACAAGTGCCAAATAAATGCAGAGTGCTTCTCAATGACAAGTGCAAGAACATCTACTTATTTCAGTTATATTCTTTTTCTAAATAACCAGATAAATGTGCTGTCTCCACATTTCAGCAGACGCTGTAAGCAGCGCTCTGCAGTTTCAGTGCATCTACATTCTGCTGCCCTCACATCAGGGTGCTGTTTCTATACTGACCACTGCCCACCTGGTTGGATACATGAAGGTCAGGAGAGTGGAAATTAATGACTAATGAGGTCATGCAGTCGGCCAGCAAAGAAACAGTAATACAAGATTCAGAAGGTATAGTGGGATGAATGAGATTATTCTTCAGTTATTTTGACAAAAACACAATAAAATGCATCATAATTATGCTTTTTCTTAGCAAAGGAGCTTCACAGACACCAGCTTTATATGCATCTATAAATACAAAAAACGGAGATGGTTGACAAGACACTTTATAAAGATTTCAGAGTGTTGGGTCTCAGTTTGATTTGTGCTAAGGAGGGGGAAAATCATTAAACTACTGTTTGTGAGACATAAACAGCTTCCAAACAAATCTAAAGAATCAAAAATTATGCAGGTGATACTGCTGATCCCTTTTCCACCCAACAACTGTTCACTTTATTAAATTGTATCCTGTCTATGAATTCCTAATGGACAAGAAAGTAATAACACCTCTAGTTTAGGCTACTTATCTTTTCCATTAGGAGGCTTTGCAATTGTTTTAATTTTGGATAAGCAAATTTTGTGTTAGGAAGAATTTTAGCAAAAAAAATCTCAGAATAAAGATTGCATTTTAACCTTTTTTAAAAAAATGTTAATAAAATGTGCTGTATTTACCTTAATTATAATATATTCTTACTGTCATTTGATGAATGTTTAGTTTGTCCAGGATTTATTTGGAGTGGGTGTTTGAAATATATACATATAGCATTTCTTAAATGTATTAAGAAATTTCTTAAATTTCATTTACTGAAAGGCTTCATGGATTTTTATAGTAGGTGCAGACTAAAGACTTTGTCTTTATTGTTCCCAGGCTCTATGGATCTAAACACAGGAAGCAAGAGTAGAGTGACTGTTTTTCAGTTCCTTCTTATTCCTTTAACTGAAGGAAACAGTGTATGGGCAATAGGGGTAAACTTGGGAAAGTGTTTTAATTGGAATACAGTAAAAAAAGAAGGAAAGAATAGGCATAAGGAGCTACCGGTGAGATGAGAGTGCAGAGGATAGAAATGGAAACAAAAATGTTGCAAAACCACATGGACTCTTTCTTGGTAGAAGAGAAGGTACGTTCCTCTCAGAAACGAGTAGGTCCAGAATATCGGATTTTCACCAGCCAAAATTAGTGCTTCATCTCCTCCCAGTTGTTGAAATGAATGGAGGATACACACAGTCTGATAGCACAAAGGTAACATTTGGGGCAAAGTTTTCTAAAACTGCTGGGGCATCATCAAAGTTGATCTGTTCACATGTCTGTTTTTCTGTAAAATAACCAGTTTAAGCCAGTCTCCACAAGCACCTGTTTTCAGAAGTTAAGGTCGCAGAATCATGCAGCATATCTCTGTCAACACCTTACCAACCTCCCACCTGAAAGTAATGAGGTGTCCTGGGACTGTCAGGCTTTCTCAGGACCTCAGTGTTGGAACCGGGAGGAAACTGGTTCCAGCTGCTGATTTTGTATGAATTCATATTTGATGTGTCCTTCAACCAGCCCTAGCTCTAGGTACCTTGTACAGCTGCCACAGTGGAGATAACGGGAGTTAATAATCACATCTCCTCTTACGCTGTTTTGCATAAGAGGAGACGTAAAACTTTTACCAGTAAAACTTCTTTTGTCCTTTTCTAATGGTGGACTCTCCATTCCTCATCTGAGAAACTTCTTCTTTGTCCCAGCTGTGGTTGCTTGGTTTGGTTAAGGTCTGGACAGAATTGGGTGCAGCGTTTTACCTTGGACCGCACCCTCACTAGTGCCAGGCCAGCCTAGGGAGGAGGGAGCAGAGCTGCAGGGGGATGCCTCTCCAGCCACTGCGATAGACATCGGCGATCCCACGGGGGGAAACACGGTACTGCCTGATCGAGTTAGAAAAGACTGTGATACCCACTTTGTGACTGTTCGGGTGCTGGGATTTCCTCACCTCTGCCAGCTGGTCATTACTGCTCCTGTGGGCAGCTGATGGCAGTATCCTCAGTAGTTAGAAATAGACTGCAAGGCTTATACTATACATTAAAAATATCTTTGGGGTTTTTTTTAAGTTGTTGTGAAGGATTAAACTGCCACAGTGCTCTTTATTTCTATAATGGATGTTTCGTCTGATGAGCATGGAAACGTACTGCGTCCAGGGGATGGAGTAACCGGTTTGGTTTTGCTAGTGGCTTATAGAGTCAGGGCAGCCAGTGATGATACCCTGAATTATGACTCTCTCATTTCCCAAAGAATGATTGACGTATTTCATAGAAATTCTAATGCATTTATACAAAGGTTAGCGAGAAACAATGAGTTTGTGCTATTTGACATTATTAACAACTATCTTAGTGTAGTGTAGACAAAAAAAAAAAGCATGATAGCACTGTCTTAGAAAAGAGTATTGGGCAATGACCAAAAATTAGTTGGTTAATCAAATAACAAGGAATATTATAGTTTTCGTGGCTGGCATGACAAGCATGTGATGTATTTAAATAGCTATAGATGCATTTATGTATATGGCAGGAGACAGCTGGCAACATCAATGAAGCATGCAAATAAGATCAAATGAACAGTGCGTTAAAAAAAAGATTTAACTACCTTTTTAAGGAACATCATTGAAAAATTACAATTAGTATTAAAATTAATTGGATTTTAAAACTTATCTGTGGGTTATAATCCCTTGATGTTTCTTTTTTCTAGTGAAACCCTTTGAATTCCCAGAAGATAAAGATAAAAATGATTATTAGAGGATTTATCTGTATGTGATATAGAAAAATGTAAAAAAATCAAAATGGAAAGCAACTGTTGCAAGTACCAGAAAATTATGCTATTAATTTAAGTGTCATCAGAGCACAAAAGATCACATTTCAGGACTGTGTGAAAATTATTAAAATACTGGAAATAATAGTACTTAAGATGAAGATATTATACTCTAAGATGTGGTTAAGTGACTGACACTATTATATCACTTCAGGTATTATAAAAGTAACAAAATGCTTTTAAAGATAATAAGCATTACATTTTGAGATTGGCAGTATTCACACTTTTCTGCTTAAGTGCTTTCCTACTTTAATATAATTTAATAACAGCAGGAAAAAATGTAGCATTCTATTTCTAAGCGACACTGTTTCTTTCTAAAATACGTATGCGTAAAATATCAAAACTTATTACAGATAAATATATTTCTTGATCTGAGAACGTTCATATAATTTGCTTCTTTTTGTCCGGGTGAGAAAGGAAGAACATAATTACTAAAGATTAAAGGAAACCATTCCATGTTTTATATTAAAAAAAACAAGTTGAAAGAATAGAGGTTATTATAGAAAAATGTCTCTTTACAAACTGAGCATTTAATTTGCTTTTTGACCCCGAGAACTTTTTCCCAGCCCGAAAGATATTTGAAATCTGGCCCTTGCTACATCATCTTTGTTTTTTAAAATGTACTTTCCCATCTCTTTATCCGAATTGGTGTCAGTTCTCTCCTTCCTGCTCTGTGCTCAGGCCTTTAACTGTTCAGCCGTGTTCTGTGTAAACCATTTCAAAATACCCTTTGGTGTTCCCAAATGATTCCTTTGTTTCTACTCTTGAGTTTCCCACTACCAAACAATTTGGGAAAACAAGTTATCTGGGAAGCCTCTATCTCCAAAACACTTCCCCCCACCCTTGCTCCCCTTTCACTGCCTTTGGGCGCTTTCACTTTTGTCCTGTGGCAGCTTCATCTCTCCCCATGAAGCCACGTTCTGAGGGCTCCTTGTTTTCCTACTGGTCTATTCCTGATACCTCCCAGTTCCTTCACTGATTCCACCTGATGTCAGGCTCAAACTCTGTAATGGGGCATTGCTCCAAACAGAACTTGTCTCTTTCCTCTTGCATTCTTCACCTCCTTTCCCTTCCCTAAATTCATCTTCGTGTTTGGTACCGTCTGGGCATCTGCATTTGGGAAGGTGTTAAACTGACTGTTGAGTGTTTTCTCTGCTTGGAGAAGTCTTTCCCTGTAGAAATAGCTACTTCTTTTGTGCTCACTGATTATTTTTAAAAAACAGCTTTCGCGTTGCCATTCTGTATATTGTCCTGTATAATGAAAGATTTTTCTGATTCCGTCTAATCCACTCTCAAATATTGAAATCCCTTGAGTGTAATCCTCTGATTATTAGACGGTTTCTCTTTCTCTTACTGTATTTACACAACTTGAAATCTAACGCTAGGTACCTGTTTTTACATTGCTTAATTTTGTGACAATTATGACATTGTTAGACTCTTTCTTAGCATTTTCAAAAAATAAATAAGCTACTTTAGTTATGTGGGGATGTCTGTGCATTTATATCTGGTACCACTGCCGTGCTGCTCAGCTTAAGTAGAGACAAAGTATCAGGAAGCTAGAAGTTTAACAGTAGATAATGATGATTTTTAATTTAATTTTACAGTAGTTTGTTACAGGTCACAACACTAACAGTTGTTACAGTTTTCAGAAAAGTTTTCTGAAAAAGAGTTAATAATAACACTATGAAATCCAGGTATGATGTATGTATATGACAAAACATTAGAACTACTAGTATCAGAGAATTTGTTATACTCAGGATACAGCTAGGCTTTCTTTGTGTTGCTTCAACTAAAAAAACCTGAGGTTTAATGTTTCATGCTACTAGATTGTCACAATTCTTAAACTGCCTACAGTTTGTTTTTTAAATATTCTGTGTGGCTGTAGGTGGAAAATATATATAAAAAGTTTGTTTAAATTTCTTCTTTTCTTCTTTTCTTAGAACTCCTTAATAGACATTTATAATCAGTTCCTGGCAGCATTAGAATCGCTGAAAGAATTCTGGGATGCCATGGATGAAATTGATGGGAAGACGTGGGTGCTCGAGCCAGAAAATCCCACACGGGGGGCTACAAGAAGAAGAATCGCAATAGGTACCAAGAGGTTTGAAGGAATACAGTGGGTCTGAGAAGTAAAACTCGGGGTGCTGTTTTGCTTTGCTTATCTAATCGGAGGGTGCTTGTCTGAGTTAGGAAAATGAAAGGTAGCATTTATAACCAGCAAGACACAACTCTCTTATTTTGTGTATTTAAAAAAATAACCTTCCACAGTATACTCAACCTCTTTAGGATATTAATTACAACTTTAGCGTGTTACATAAATGAAAGTTCCTGCCAGGAAATACTGTGTATTTGTAAAATATGAACATGTAACTGTCAAAAACTGAGGACTTGCATGATAACTGCAGAAAAATGAATCTTTGTAAAAAAATAATCTTAGATGAAGCCCTAATCTTATTCACAAATTCCATTTTTTTTAAACAGACTCTTACTTTAGATTGATCCTGTCCGGGAAGAGTGAAAGGAACATTAGAGTGCAGTCAAAAGGGAAAAAAGGGGGTTAAAAGAGGCAGGTGGAAAGGACAAAGAAACAGGAGAAGAGAGGAAATGAGAGGCTCACAGTGTTAACCCTCTGAAAAAGTACCTTAATTCATATGCTGATGTCTGGCATTTTAAGGTCTTAATACATATAGGATAAGGAGTCTTGTAATTGCAAAGGAGAAACTTGCCACTGTCAGAGGTTAGAGATACAGGGGAAAATGTTACCTTTGAAAGAAGAGTTCCAATTTTTAGCTGAAATCCGAACTGTCAGTAGCACATTGTAGAAATGTGAGAACATACAATGGACCAAAGTAGATCTGAGTTGTCCCCAGAACCTGTGGAAAGACTGATAGCCTGCGGCGTGAAGAAGGAAAGGAGCTACCAGGGTGTTGAGGCTGCTCCTTCACTGGGGATGGGGCAGGAGGAGGGACAGAAAAAGTTCAGCAACCGGCTAAAATGACATGGGTCAGACAACAATTTTTGTGTGTGTGCGCAGCCAGGGTGGCTTTATCCTGGCTCTGCTGTACTGTGACATGGACCAATGAAAAAGAAAGCAAAGCCTCAAAAAGCGCCTCATGTTAGATCCGGGGAGGGCGATACAAGGCTTTTAGCCCTTTGTTGTTGGCCACAGGCAATCTTCAGCTGTGACTAAACTTTGATTTCATTCATTCCGATTTCTTCGAGGAGGGCAAGCCTAACATACCTCTTATTTACAAAAACTGTTGGGTTTCACCTGTTTTTATTTAGAAGATAATTTGCTGTGAGGTTTGTAACCTGGATCCAAAAAATCTTTGAGCTGCCTTCCCCTTATGAATAGCAGACCTTCTGAGGATGAGGGGGTATCTGGTAGAAGAAAAATAATTGCTTTTTCAAGAATATGCCATTGTTCGCTCAGTCCAGCAGTATGCTGCAGAGAGGACTGACTTTAACTGCTAAATATTGTCTCTAGGCTCCTATTTTTTGACTGTAAAAGATGAGGAGGAATTAATAACAATTACTCTACTCCCTTTAAAATTTCACTAAGTTTTCAAATGGATTATGCCATCTAGCTTGAATTTGATTATTCAGAAATAAGTCTAAGTGTTAAGACTAGTTTATAAGAAATGAAAGACTGGCAGAGTTTTTTAATTGGTTGCTATTTTTAATCACAGTCCATTGAAATTTAAATATTTGATACGTACTTACATTTTGTACAATCAATTTGGATACCTACCAACTTTTTTATTATTTGTTGTAATGAAAACCAGTCTGAATTAACAATTTTAAACTGCTTTTAAAAGAAAGTTAATGTTTCCTTTTTCAAACACTTGACTGCAAAGGAAAACTTCTCCTATGCCTTACTTATTTGCTTTCTCCTTGTAGGGAACAACGTCTCAGTGAACATAGAGGTAGATCCTCGGCATCCAAACATGCTCCCCGAGTGCTATTTCCTTGGCGCAGATCACGGTAAGGCTGCAGGCACACTCTGTTTGTTTCTCTTCTCGAATCTGATCTCTGGGGAGCAGATACCAGTGTAAGCTGTGTCAGACTCCTGGGGTAAACTTTACTTAAGCAGAGCCAGGAATTAAGCTGAATATGTGTGTAGGAGCGTTTTACACAGTCGATGCTGAGGTTTTTAACAGCCTAAATCCACAGCATGCTGGTTTGCTCTCTGAGTGACACTTTTTTCTAGTGCCTACCTAGCACAGTTTAGAGGGAACCCTGTGCCCTACAGCTGATGAGCCAATCATGCTTATATTTTAATAATTTCCTTTAAAAAAACAAACAAACAAAAAAAACCACCAAAAAACAACTACACGTCCTAATAGTGTTTGGAAATATTTAAGTCTTTTACTCCATGTCCCACAGCTTTTTACCAACTTGTTAATGTAAGTAATTACTTATAAGTAATAAATAAGTAAGATCATACCTTCAACAATAGTAGATCATACCTTCAACAAAAGTAAATAAGATCATACCTTCAACAGTATGATATTTTAAATATTACCATAAAGAATTTCCAAAACAAAAAAAATAAGGGCAGTCATTGACTTAGCTTCCTTAGAGAATTATTAAAAAAAAAACAAAGCAACCCTTGCCTTCCCTTTTAGTGCTGAAATAGTGAAATAGAAGATAGAAGAGGTCAATCTGGGGGGGGAAGTGAAAAGGATTCTAAAGATGATGTAATTATTTATGTATGTTGTTTGCAGTGGTTAACCCCTTGAGAACTAAGCTGAACAACAATATGCACTTATGGTAAGCATCTTTAGTAATACAGGTTTGAAACGGAAATGGTATTTGCCAATGCTAGTGTTGACTTTTCTCTCCCTCTCTCCCACCGGCAGGGATCCAGAAATCAGTTTATTACAAAACTTGAAAGAACTCTTAGAAATTGATTTTCCATCTCGTGCTGTGATAGAAAAAAGTGTAAGTTGCTTTCTGTTAATGATCAGTTGTTATTTCTCAATAAGTAAAATTTAAATGGTCACTTCATAACTGCCAGAAAATACAAGAGACTCAGAAGAGAGGTAATTGGATTAATATATTGTCATAAGGACTTCTGAACTTCAAGCAACAATTGTCAGAGCTTGTTAACCTTTGATTAGAGGTGCACACTTCCCTGTGGCCTTCATAGCAGTAAGGCGATTAATAACAGGCTTCACTATTAAAAAGGAAAGAGGAAGTTCCAGAGTAGCTAATGAGATGAGGAAAATCCAAACATTCTGTTATGGATGTTGATGACTTTAGTTCTAATTAGGGAGAGCTGCTTAGAGGGGACAAGAGGCCATCCAAATACCGGTGCATTTCAAACAAACTTGGAATTAATTTTTGACAATGCTGTAACACTGGATTACTGGCTTCGCTTTCACTTGTCACATTTTTAAATTAATATCTGACTGTGAGGTCTCGTGTCTAATGTCCAAATGCGATGACAAATCATTGTGTTTAATAAGAAAGAAAGAGTGGGGGCCAAGAGTATGAAAATGCTTGTCAAACTAGACGTAATTTAGTGAGAGGATAAAATAAAACCTAGCAAAGTCTTGTATATCTGGCAACTAATCTCACTCTTTATACCATAATGGTGTAAACATATACATTGAAGGCAAAAATAGTTAGTGATTCTAAGTAACAAAAAATGCAAAAGCAAAGACAAATAGATGAACACGTTTTCCATGTTACCAGCCCCGTTTCTTCCTTGCAGTTGTACTGTAAGCTAAAACATCTTGTGTTTTCAGGATTTTGCTAAGGACTGTGGAATCTGCTACGCCTATCGACTCAATGGCACTACTCCAGATCAAGTGTGTGACGATCCCCGATGTGGACAGCCTTTTCACCAGACTTGCCTGTATGAGGTAAAGTAACTAATGGGACAAACTTGCTCATTAACTCACAGATTCCAGAAAATAAGCATTGCACAGGCCTTTGAGGAGTGCTATAACAGTCACTGTGCTTCCTCTTGTCTTCTAACCCGCAACTCACACCTAAGCTCCCCAGGGAAGGGAACCTGCCTCCCTGTGATTATACAGACTCGGAGTTGACACGCACCATGTCAGATCTTGATCGAATGAACTCTGTTTGGAAAAACCCCTGGTAATAGATTGTTCCTAAATTTGATATGAAACAAATGTGAATTTTAATGCACTCGCTTGTGTTGCAGTGGCTACAAGGGCTTCCTTCCAGCAGACAGAGTTTTAATGTCATCTTTGGAGAATGCCCGTATTGTAATAAGGTAAGGAATCTAATGAAAATGAGCAGTTGAACTAAATAGCGTGTGGTAGCTTAGATAAAACTTGTAACAAAATCTTTCTTAAAATAGAATTTGTGGCTACTATCTTCCCTTTACACATTAGAACAGAGAGGAAAACTTTAAATTCCCATGCATTCAGCCTATCGGTATTTAACTAAAGATTTTCTGAAAGAGTATAAAGAGGGCCACACACCAGTTATCAGCATACTAGAGTCAGAGTAATTAGATATCAGCCCCATTGTTTTTCATGATACTTTTTTAATGTTGCTGTTGCAAAGATCCGGTTTCAAACAAACAAAACCCCACCCAAAACAAAAAAAAACAACAAAAACCCCCAACAACCTGATAACACAAAACAGCTTTGTAAAAATAGTTTAGTGCGTAAGTAACTATTGAGTACAGATCTGTAAAGTTTAAGAGATAAGAATTGACAGTATTATTTTAAAAAAATCTTTTTCAAGCCACTGACACTGAAATCTTCAATGAAGAAACTCTGAGAAAAAAACTGCGCAATGGGAACACCGCTGCACTCACACTGAAGCCATTGAAACAGTAACATCAAAGAAAATACAAGGAAAGTACTATTAGTAGCAGAAGTACCAGTATAGCTATACTGTAGTGGTATGTTTCATCAGTAAATGCAAGTCTAAATATGACAGCAATAGAAGGAGTAGTGATATCAGAACCACATCCTTGCAATGGTGCTGGATGATCTGTAGTTAAGAGTTGATCGTGTTTCTTTTTGGATTCTGAGAGTATTGCTTTGAGGTCAAGGGGTGGTAATGCTCTTGCAGTGTCTTTCTAAGGAAAAAAAAACCAGTAATAATAAACTTAATATTGAATAAGTGAGTGTGAATTGGAAAAACAAGGATGCCAAAGACAACATCTAGGTTTTTAAGTTATCCTAGAGAAAGCAATACGTTTCTTACAAAGTCTTAACTCTGGAATATTGTATATTAAGTGTATAACATGAGGTATGATTAAACACCTTCTAAAGAGACACACTCTATATTTATTACTGAAGTCAACAGCTGAAATTCTTCTATATCTTAAAGTTGTTTCCAAAAACTATTAATATATTGCCTTATAGCATCCCTGCTAATAAATGAAATGTCTTGGGAACCCAAGACATTACTCTGAAATTTGATTTGCTGTTTTAATTTGTGTAAGTTTTTTGCATTTCCTACTGAAACGGAAGTGCTCCTGGTGTATCGTTGATAGCATAAACAAGCCAGTAGCGTGGTTTCTGTTCCAGTTGGATCGGGTGGTGTTTGGGGTATTTTCAGACCTCCAGAAGCAATGTCTTGTCTTACCTTTTTAATCTCTGAGAGGAATCCCCAAACACTACGATTCTGTTTCTCACATATCCAAGACTTGACCGTATTTTCCACTGTCCCTTGGAAAAATGTCCACCTTTGGTTTCTTTTCCATTATTCCATTCGCAATACGTTATTTTTTAGCAATACATCCCATGGAAATTTCAGCCCTAGCAATATTGTTTTCTTGCTGAAAATTCGTAACATAAATTGTACTTATCTAATAAAATTTTCTGTCTTCCTGTTTTATTCCTCTTTCATGTCAGAACTATCACACATAGATTAACATTGTTAATCATATTGGAATAGCAGCTTTTCCTTTATAAAGACTAAATAAAACCACAAATACAATCTAAATACTACACCAGTGATTGGCCCCTTTTCTGTAAAATGTACTTTTTCTTCTTCCCACAAAAAGGAGGGGAAACGCAAATCCCCAGGTTACTCTCCAGTGTCAAGATCCACAACCCACGCTGTGCGCTCGCTGATCAAGTAAAGAGGAGAAATTACACCTGCTCTTTTTTTTTCCCCCTATGTCATACCGGTAACCTAAGCGTGGCTCTCCATTTTCTGCTTCTTTCTTTGGACTACAGTAGCTTTTATAGAAACTGTATAGGAGGGAGGAGATTTGCTACCTTTTTGCTAATATCTTTTAAATTTTACATTTGAGGCCTAGGAAGTAGCAGCGGAATATCTTCAAACCAGCTCCAGATGTTGCTCTGCTCAACACTTGTACTGCCTGGTGCTCTCAGGTACGGCTGTGCTTTTTCTGCTTCACTCTCCTACCTTGTACGCGAGTCTCCAGGCAGTGAGCCGCACACTGCTTCAAGCAAAGCATTTTGCATTCATTATAAAGCTATCTTTAAACTTGCATTTTTGTGCTTATTAGAAATTGGCCTCATTTAACAGGTTATTTTTCTATATGAAAGAAAAACTAGGTAGAATCTCTTTGTTAAAATATGCTTAAAGTCCATAGTAAAGTAGCACAGTGTGATTACTAAGATGTACTTTATTCCGCGTTATTTTTACTAAAACCTTGATTAATTTTTTCATCAATTTTTTCATGTACAGTTGAAGAGTAAGACTGAATACATTCATTCAACCCTTTAATGCACTAAATTACCAATATTATTTGAGGTGAGTTAGGTAACTACTAAAATCCTCAGATTAAAAAGTCAGAATTTAAGGACTTGACTTAATTAAAGAGCGCTATGAAGTTTTCCGCTACATAGAAAAGGAAGCTACTGAAGTAAGTTTCTACCAAGAAAACAACAGGTTCCACAAAGGGAGACTGCCATCTCCCAACCCTTTTATCTGCACACCGGTGCCGTACTCAGGAGTTCAGTGCTTTACTACCCAACCATATAAAAAAAAGGAATGTTAGTTTGCTAAGAGTATGGCCAAACAACTATACACTAAACTTGGTTAGCGTTAACGAGCTGAACAACAGCTCAAGCTACTTTCAAGCAGTCTGCCCCAGGACAAAACTCCCCGAGCAGAGCAGAGCGCTGGAGCTGCGTGGGTGAGCTCGGTGCCACACTGACAGGGATGGGAGCTGTTCCCATACCCCACCGGGCAAGAACTCCTGTCGATGGCTAACGCTGGTGTCTTCACCTTAAATGACTACATCACTTTCAAAACAGGACTTGTACCACTTGTAAAAATATTTGGTTTATGCCTGAAAATTACCATATTCCGTACTAATAAAAAATACAGGTTGGTATTGATGTAATTATTTTTTCATATGAAATCTACAAAATCTAGCAAGTAGTCAGCTGGCATTACCATACTTCATTTGGCCCTAATGCCAGCACTGGCTGTAGGTGGAAAAGCTGAAAATATTTATCCAGTGTCAAAAACTATGGTAAACAAATTTAAGAATTAACGCAATTAATATTTTATCACCTATGTTTGACGTGCAATTGAAACAAAGAACCAGGATGTAGCCACTGTTACGCTTTTAATGTCATCTCAAGATAAGATCTGTGTACAATACAGGGAGCTACATCTTAAAATTCCTGTTCTGTAGCAATTCCTCACCACATTGCCTTGAAGGAGCTAGTGTTACAGGATCCCCTTATTGGTACTGACGGGTGTTTACTGGTCTTCAGAAGGGAATTAACCCAAAATCACCTCTTTCCTGTGTACCAAACTGGTACGGGTGGAATCAGACAGGTCATCTGGAGTCAGATTCCGCTCATAAGCAAGAAGTGAGGAGAGAGTGGATTGTTTGTAGTGGCTCCCACTATTCTTAGGTTGCCTCTTTAATGGGAGAAGTGTTTGGTGAATAAAAGGAGAGGTGGAAAGGGAATGCAGAGGGCCGAGATGAAAGAGTCAGACCCAGGATAACTACAGACAGTGCCGCGAAGAGATGCAGTGGGAAGTGCCTGCCTGTCATCGAACACTTTGTCAGGACTGTAGCACCAAAGTGCACCAGGCCTTGAATATCCTCCACAGCCAAGAACCACAGACTGAAAAACTGTATTTTCTGAAAACAGCAATAAAATTAGAGGAAGTTCAGTTATCTGCTCTTTCTACTTGTACTTAAGTGCTCCTTAAGTCCTTTGAATTACCCTGCAAATTCCCTTTCTGCGGCTGTTTTGCAGTGAATGTTACAGGAAACTTGCTCGTGTAAGCAGCAGAACTGGCTGAAGAAACATACTCAACTCAAAAACAGGTGATCATTGGAGCAGCACTAGCGTTCTCACCATTCCAAAAAGCACGACACTCAACATGAAAAGCTTCTCTGAAAAAGTGACAGCATTTTCCAAGGTTTAGTAATATGCAGACATACTCTCCCTCTGATCTTGTTCTTGGCCAGCAAAACCAATTCTGCTCAGTCCCACAGCACAACAGTGGTGAGAAATGACACTCCTCAGTCATGGGCTTCGCAGTGGGATCGTACACTTGCAAAGAGCAAGTGCTGCAGCAGCTTTTACAGCCTGGAAGGTGAGGATCATCTTTGATGGCAGCGTACTGTCCCGTCTTAGGCCAGGCAATAAGAAGAAAATAGATTTACTATTCAGTATCTGACTCTAAGAATTCAAAGACTCTTGTGAACCAGGGATCCAACAGGATCAGCTGGAGATCAGTTAACAGCTACCTAGTATTTCGGTTCAGTTCAGAAAACAGTACAAACTTTCAAAAAAGCTTCTCAAATTAATGAGGACAAAGCGGTCACCATCATAGCAAGAGGAATACTGTCACCGAAATAGCTTTTGGGTTGGTTAAAAGAAAAAAAAAAGATAGAAAAGTCAATAAAATTGCTAAAATAAGTATCTGTAATTACCAAGATCAAAACCCAGTGCCTTTTTATTAAACATGAACTTTTGTTCTGCCTTCCATAATACGTAAATAGTGCTGACAATTGGTTTGTGAGGCACTTGCTACAATAAAATGTAATTGTATCATGAGAGAAAGGTGACAATCAGGAGATCATGAAAAAATTACATATTCTCACTGGTGGTTAATTAGCCATGCAAAACCCCCTCAAACAGATATTCTCTTCTATTAGGAATGATTACTATGCAGGCCTACAGATGTCAATACCACAGTCATTCAAATACTTCTTTCCCTACTAATTGAAGGTTGTAAAGCTCTGGTGCCAAGGTTTTGCTTCCAAAGAGCTAATTTATGACTAGAAGGATATTTTATGTCTTCAGTTGCAGCAGCTACAAAACTCAGCAAATCAGAACCATCTGTGCACTGATACTTGAATCACCATTCATCTAGCAGCCTATCAGTCACATTAGTTTGCATCCTGCATTCTTGGCTCACGTACACTTGTGATGGTCCAAAGTTCACCAGAAATATTAAAAATGAATGGTACCCTGACCCTGCCTTATTGCACAGGCATCAGAGACAGAAACAGGGCGTTTGCATACAGGGAGTTTCAAGGCAGAGGTATGATGGGACTGACATTTCACAGCAAGTCCAGTAAGACTGCTAATTACCTCAATCTCCACTTATTAAAACACGGCTTTATTAACTGTAGAGTTTCAGACTCAAAAGTACAAAAGAAAAACAGAACACGATAGCTGTCAGTTTTAAAATTCTGCCTTAGAGCATCACATAGCACTGCACACCAATAACAAATCCCTGAATAATGCCTCCTCCACATTAGTGGCTCCAGGAGTATGAAGGCAAATGACAAAGAACAGTTTGAAAATGAGAAAATGAATTAAATATTTTCACTAATAAAGGTAACTTTGCTTTTAATCTGGAACGAAGGAAAAACCTGGCACTCAGGCTTGTCTTCAAGATGTTAGTGAACAAAGTCCTTGACTTCCCCATTATCCTGAAAGTAAATCATTCTCCACAGACCTACCGCTTTGAAGCGAGAGGCGGTAGGTCAAAAGGACGCATGACAGTTCTTCCTCCTTAAGGGTTGACATCCCACTTTTTAGCAAAGCCAGGGAAAACAGGAATTAACAAACACGGTGTATTTAAGGCAAAAGAACTGCTGTGTCAGTCTCATTTTGAGATCGTAAACTATTTCCTTCTCTACAAAAGAAAAGCCAACGATCAAGCAGGAGATGTCAGAAATGATCCCAGAACTGCCGTACTTACTTTTGACACTTTAGCAGCAGAGTGATTTTGCGCGCGTGCCGCAGCGGAAAATTCCAGAGGGCCATCATAGTGAGTCCCACTTGACTCCAGTCCATCCAGCAGGATTTTCTTAAGCACTCGATACTTTGGCTTCTCATCGTAAGCTAAGCCATAAACGCACGCCAAATACTTTGATATTTCACCTGTAGAGCATATTTTAATGTAAACGTCACTCGATGCAGACCTAGAACTTCAAGAAAGAATTTAATTCCAAAATGGATGCCAATCCTATGTCGGCAAACAAGAATTTCAGCTGAAGTCACACTCAAAACGCAGAACTGACAATATCTTGTCTTTTTGGGATGAGGAAGGTAGACTTGGATAAACAAGCTAAACCTGAAGCACCACGGCTTGTTATTCACATGCACTAATTCATACAGTACTGAAAGTTAAGTATAAAAATCAGTGAAAATACTTTATCGACAAATACTGATAGTTCTGTCTAAAATAGAGGTATTTTATATTTGATAGCTCATAATACTTTAAATATTAACTACTCTCAACAACACCATTTTAATCTGCATGGATATTATACTTTGAATGGTCTGGAAAAAAGCAACATTTTTTTACTTCTAATACTTGGACGAATATTGGTTTTGAGAGTACATCCCTAAAAGAGTCTAACAGCAGCATTATTTCGCTGTCACTATCAAGGGGTTCTAGAAACAGGGAAACCACTGAACGGGCAGAAATAATGCTATTAGGAAAAACATATGGGGGTGATCAAACTTTTCTTTCAGTTGAAGACCCAAGTGTATCCTAAAACTGGAGTACTACACCAGATATTAGCATCTGGTAACATCCCAGAAGTAAAGATTTACTAAATACATACACACATCATGAATATATTTTCTGTAATGTACAACGCATTCCAGTAATTCAAATACAGAAATGTTATGAAAATAAGTGAATAAATCAAAGATGGTTACTGACCTCTGAAGGAAGTTTGCTGTTTTCCCTGGGTTACTTTTGTATTTAAGTGAAGGAAGAAACATATGACAAGACAAACTGTCCATTCATTTGCTTTTTCAACCTCTGAATCCCGAGCAATAAGCCTTTTGTAGACAGTCGCTTACTATTTCCGTACTGACAGTTACTTCTGAGATAGCTGCTGCTCCCTAAAAACCGTGGATTGCACGTGCCTAAGATCCCTTACGTTACTCTGTAGATGAGACTGATCAAGATTTTTGTACTACCGCACACTGGGGTTGAAAACTTAGCCCTCAATGTCTGTATCATCTACTTAGTACCTGTTTATGGGATAACGCAGGAAAGCAGCAGGAAAAAAAGAGTTCCTGCAATAAAAGGATTGAGTATCCTGCATCAGTAAGCATCGAGAATCATTTATTGCAGAGTGACCAGCCTTTGACAGCATCCATACTTTCTCCCCTGCAGTAAACAAGCCTTTGAGCTAAAAATGCTTAAAATATAATAAGCCTGGACGTGAAGGGCCTGATCCGCTTCCACTGAAGTCAGAGACGTTAGCGCAGTTAAACTGCACCCTGAATTAATGAGTGTGACGGATAATCTAACAGTGAGCGGTGCCTAACTACTGTGTCACCAGCTGAACTCGGATATGGCAGGCTGAATTCTTCTGTCGGGCAGGAATGGATCAGAGCAGTTCACGTGGTCTGGGTTGCGAGGGGCTGATTCAAGGATGACTTCTGCTTGTGCACTAGAGTTCGGCCTGAGACCAGAGCCCGGGAATACTGCATGGCCTCAGGCCTGGTGAAGGCATCTACCTTAGGATGCAAAACTTAGCAATTGCATTTAACTGGAGACTTTGTTAAATTTGTGTTACTTTTAACTTTTGTACTGCTTCCCCCAAACAGAGTAAGTCATTTCAGTATTTTTTGTGAGAGACTAAAGAGCTGTAGGGTACGTAGGACAAGCACACTTACTACAGCTGCTTCCAGAAGAATCCCATTCCATCACTGAATCTGGGAGCTCATCCATAAGTCTGAAACGACATGAGAATGCAAGAATTCAATGTGGGTTTGGAGCAGGTGATTCTTCATTTGGGATTTAGGAAGACAGAAAGTCTTAATTCCAAAGGGAGCGGACCTCCGGGATAGCTAATGATTCACAGTACTGCTTTTAAAACAAAATATCCTCTTACCAGCTATATTTTTAACTCTTTGGAGACTGCTGATTTCAGCAAGACCAGGTTTACAGCTAAGACTACACCTTAACATTAAGTTTTTCTTCACAGATGTTTTAAGCTTTCTAGAAAGAAAAAGAAAAATGCTTTGTCCCGTTCTGATTTCAGCTTTATGATTAATATTTGTATTTCAGAATTTAAGAAGCAGTTCTGGTCTGCCTACTAGTCATTTAGCATCAGGCTCTTTCTGCCATGGAGCTCGTGGGCAGCTGGGCGACGGCTGTCAAAATGACAAGCAGGTATGGCAGGGACAAAAGGGGAGGGAGAGGTTGAACGACCTTAAGTCCCATGCACCTCATAAACTGAAGGGCAGGGCCACAGATGTACTTTCTATCTATCCAGAAACAGAAACAGCAAAGGACACTGAAGCTCAGAATCAATCATACCCTAAAAACACGTGAAGTAACACCAGCTCTCATCCTTGGGCAGGCACAAACCAGGATGATCTCCTGGGACACGCGGGAACCTGCAGCTGCACAAGCCCCCTTGTCCCCAGTAAGTGAAATCTGTTTGTGCAGTCCAGCTATTAAAACTGTTAGGGGATCCCTTTTTTTTTAAATTCATTTGTTTAAAGGAGCCATAAGGGTGCACAAATCAGTAACAGGATGTGTTCTCAAGCACATAAAGTTGGAGTACATAGATTAATAACCTTCAATTCAGTAATCTGTTGTTTAGAATCAGAAATAGGGGTTTCAATTTTGGAGGAACATTTAAACAAATATTTTCCTGTAATCTAGCTTAAATTCTAATTCAAATGGAGCCTCTCCTCTAATTATGGTATGGCATGAACATTTCTAAACTCACACATACCAGCAGTCCTTAAATATCCCCTTGCCAATGCCCAACTTTGGCACAGTTGCCTTGTCACCCCAGCATCACGTATATCTGGATGTCTATTTCTGGCCTTTGAAAACAGCATAGGCACTGAAAATTAAGACAGATACAAAGGGGATGACCTGGGCAAGTTACCTAATGCCAAGAACGCAATTCATTAGACTAATAGGATATTTCTGATAAATGGATTCCGTATCATTTTCCATGCGTTTCCTCTAAGCATCTGTTTGCTTGGCAGCCTGAAAACGCTAGCAACCTAAGGGTTAACCGCAAGGGAAGAATTAGTGAAGCAGCTTGATTGATTAAATTGATTTAACATTGAATTGTATAAGTGTTACCTTGCAGGGGGTTGTGTAATGATCAGAACTTCTAAAGGAGAAATATTAAACATAACACACGATGTCAACATTTACAGATGCAATCTGTATTATCCACCGTCTGCAGGCCAACCTTTTTCTCTGTTGAGAGCCGATGCCACACTGAATTTGCAGATTGATTTCCGTGGATCAGCCATCCCTATTGTGTACCTCTGTTGTGACTTGCCCTACTTAAAAGTTTGCTGCCTTCTCCAATTGTGATGTTACATTTACGGGGAACTACTCCTCCGTATAGCCTTCTGCAGGCTACTACGCTGTACCACACGCAGTTAACTCTCTCAAGTCCCAACTCTGAAAGCAGAGAGAGAAAACACTAATACAGTGTTACTTTAGCAAGCTCTAAATGAGTCATGTTGGGATAAAAGAAAGATTTTCATCAAAATTCTTCAGTAATTTGGTATTTAATTGTTTGTAGCGGCAGTGGGCCTATATAACATAAAAAACCTAAAAAAAAAATAAAAAAATCTGAAAAACAGTATCCTATAGAAAGTTAGATAAATTGAATGCGCATGTGGAAAAACTTCCAGAAGCTGTTTGTAGTATAGTCTCTACAAAGCACCCATGAAGTTTTATGGAAACACACAACAACTTTCTGCATGTGCAGTAATGTCTGCACTAATTCACAAATGTTTTCTTTGAAAAAAACAGTACTAAAAAAAACACATAGCAGACTAAATGACTGTGTTCTGTACATTTGAATTCATCGTATCTCCACAGCAGTACACACACAGACATATGGAAGAGGGTATATATGCACATAGAGTTCACATTTTTAACTGCTTCTAACATCTCTCAATTAAAGGGAAATGGTTTTAGGTTTCTGGTAAGGTGCTATTCTACAGGATGCAAAGCTTGTCTTTCTCAGACATGTTTTGTTAAGTGATAAGGACACTGCAGGGTTCTAGGGTATGTGTGTACGCGCGTGTGTACATGCATATGGGGGTTTATTTTTACTTCGTTTTCGCAGACTGGACAGCTACAGGGTCCTTCAGGTTCTGCTCCCAGGGCAGCTTCCCACATAACCATTGCAGCATGCAGTAGCCAAGGATTTCAAGGTCACCTCGTCTGGATGGGGCTAAAATACAGGGCAGGGACAGAGGAAAAAATAAATTAAAAAAAAAAAAAAAAAAAGGATGAAGAATAAGAACTTCTTCTTAGGAAATAGAAAAGACTTTGATTGAACTAGTGTTGATGAAATACGAAAAAGCCAAATGGGCAAAGTGTTTTGTTTATTCAGCTGTATGAGACCTAAAACGCCCCGGCATTTGGCCACAGTCCACAGACAGGCAGTGACTTGTTACTGTTGAAGTAAGGGTCAGTTTCCTCACCTCCTCCAACTTCATCCTTCCTCAGTCTGGCCTGTCACATGGACTTGATCCCCATGGCCTCTGACATGATCCAGACAGCCCATAACCGAGTACCAACACTTTCTCAAAGAGCCAAGCAGTAAAACAAAGAAATAAATGTCTGCTGCTAAATTGCTAACACATGTTCCAGGAAGTCCATGGGGTCCACATTGGTCATGCAGGGACCCTGTGAGTGCAGACTAAACACTGATGGCCTTTCCTGTTCTCCTACACAGCTATTTGAACTTGGAAGATATGACAAAACTGCCATCTAGTGTACATTTACACACCAATGTCGTCTGCTTGGTAGTACCATGAACCGTTTGTTTAGAGAGTCGTAGCACAAGCTAAAATACACTCGCTGCTTCGCAAGTCCTGTGCAAACTTACCAGTGCTGCTTCCGCAAAGGAAGCTACTGCGGGAACAACTTGCTCTCACTCTGCACACCCCAAACAGACACATTAACTACAGAAGAGAAATACAGTAGATATAATTCAATCAAAAATTAACCCCATCCCCAAACATCTTCTGTGCAGAAAAACAGGTAACTGAAGTCAATCTATAGATTGACTTTTCCAAGAGAAAGAGCAAAATAAGTGCAATACTGATAGAATTGCTATTGCTTGCCGCCATTCAGAGAAAACCAAACTTGAAAAAAACTGAACAAGCAGGATTGCTGCAGTATTTCTTTGTACACATTTGACTTGCAGCCTGCACTTTGCAAGCAAAGACCACAAGGAATCTGCAAAAACGGGAACTGTTAATCAGGATTAAAGACAGACAGATGTAGAAGTTAAATTTATGCTTTTCCAAAATGAATTTGCACTTTCCAGGAAGGAAAGAAGATTTCAGATTTGTTCAGTACTTTTTGTCTAGCGTCAAGACTAGTAGTTGAGCATAGTGCTGTTAATCCAGCTGTAAACAGATATCACATTTTATGGGTCTTCATTAAATAAATTCCAGAAAGTCACTCAGCAAACTTATCTTTTAATTTAAAAAGTCATCTGCTAAAAGCTACGGTGCCAACACATCATAACTGTTTCTTGTTACTGTACACACATTATTGTAAAAGCAGAAGATTAGTTCTTATACAGTCTCTATTTTAACTGCTATTAGACTATGGGATTATTAAGGGCCCTTCCATCTAACAGAATGCTACACTATCCCTTGGGTGCCGTTTATTTTCTGCACTAGATTTAGCAACCTTCTAATGCAGGACTTGGCTCTCATATTAAAATAAAAACACAATCTCTACCACTTGCTGTTCTGTAGTGATTTCTTCAGCCATAAATCTCCTGTTAACTGTGGAACAATTCCATTCATACACATGTGTTCACAACTCCTTTTTCCATTATGGCAATTCCAGATTATAACCACACGAACCAGAATTTTTGATTGCGGATCCTCTAATTTTCACCCAATGCTTTCCTTGCACTTGGTTGTGAATGATGGGCTACAGAAAGCAGCCTTTTGGAAAACATTGTCAAAATTACAACAGACCACTTTTTTTTCCACCGAGGGACTAATTGATACGAATCTGTAAATAACACTAAGTCACTTAGATTTCAGAAGCTAACCTAAGATAACTCATTTTCTGACAAAACAGCCCCCAGAGAGTAAATTTTACTTCACAGTTAACAGTTTGGCCACAACTAATTACCTTCTCACTCACATGCAGGTCTTCCAGCCATTTCTTGACCGTCACTAGGGCAGAGCCATCACAACTGGGGAGACCTGCACTGGGAAGACTTTACTAATCCCTCCCTAAAGCCACAGCGGTCAGCTGGGGAAGAGGGGGGAAGTTATATGTAACTGAGCCATGCATCACTGAAAAGTAACAGGGGAAATGTTTTACAGAGAGATGGTAAACTCCTGTATCACTTCATCTCCCAGGTCACTGCAAGTGTTACTACATGAAGACATTTACATGTGTTTTTCATAGAACCACATGAAAATGTCAGCGGTTGATTCTCTGACTCTCCTAGCTTATTCTTTCTCTCTGCTCCTTTGTCAGCTCGGTATTACAGATGCTGACTTCCTCAACTTCTTGAATAATTTAGATCCTTATAAAATAAGTATTCAACTAACATCTTTAATGAATTAATATTATCTATCAACAACAGAATAATTAGATTTTCACCCCAAATAAAGCACTAATGCATAAATTTCAACTACATATTTACTTGCAAAAATAAATCTGCTAATACAATTGGAGGTTACAAGAATTCTTGACAAACATCAACTGAGAGAAGTCAATCTGGCTTCATTTTAAATGTGATAGCCATGCAAAAATAAAACAGTTCTGTTTGATAACTTGTCACTGTTACAAGAGTATACATTCAAAATAGTACCTATTTAAATCAAATTATCTTCCCTCTCTGTAGACTAAAAACTTGTTGGGTTTTATTTTCCTTTCTTTTTCAATGGATATTTGGTTTTTGCTTTTCTATTAACCAGGAATATTTTTATTATTATTTTAGTCTCATATGAAATACTATTAATGGGAACATGTTGGCAATATTTTATTTCACAATATTTTTATAGTTTAATTTTTTAATTTGAAGATTTAAGGTCTGATTCTGTCCTCGCTCCTGCCAAGATAAATCAGGAACAACTCCACCAAAGTTAATGAATTAACAACCACACCAATGAAATCAGCGTCAGGCCACAACAAGTTCTATATCCACCACAAACATCCACTCAATGCGCAGGCACAGGTTGCAACGATAACTCGGAATAACATAACCGAAGCGATTCACCCCGAGACAAAAATACATTACGTACCTCTGTATACTGGATCTGGCAGCTGAGCCCTAATCTATCTTCAAATGACTATTTCAAAATAGATCATCAATGATATCACGCTGGCCACAATATGCTTTAAAAACTACACTGCTCCCAAGAACCCATCCGAAACCCACATAAAAATGGGAGTTTTCCTTTATGGCCCTTATTAAGCTAACTTTCTCAAGCCTTTTGTAAAGATGTAGAAGGCTAACGAGTGACAGACGAAATGTTCTTCTATTGTTTTTAATTAGCACCGTTACATTATAATTTCACCATTAGTGTTTCTTTCGATTGGAAGCTTTTCATAAAAACGGTCATTTTACTCGCCCATATTGCATCTACATGCAGTGGAACCTCCAATTCTCACTGGCATTGCAGCATACATATTCATGTTAATTCACAAACAAATATAACTCATACCATATCCATTAATCCAAAAGCCCATAAAGGAAAGGAGTGTTAACACGACCATGGAGAAATATAATTATGCTAAAAATGTATCATCTCAATGGTTTAATAAATGAACTAAAAGTAATATAACTTCTTAACTCAAGGTTGAAATGATAAAAAACCAGACAAACACTAGGACTTGTCAAAAACCAGTGCCTATATTAGGGACAGGAAAAAGGAAAAGACAAAAAACAAAAGCTAATAATGAAGTATTACTCCCCGAGGTACCGGTCAGCCTGAGCAGTTCACTGCAGCAGGATAGTGACTAACTGAACAGATTGGGTGGCTACAGGAAAAAGGTTAAACGTAGTTAAATTTGTTAAAAATTGTAATGCTCGGAGGCCATTCTTTACCGTTACCCAGTCCCAGGCAGGGTGACTGCCAGCAGAGGCTGAGAACAACTCTCATCCCCTCACGTACAGCTCTGCGCCACTAGCTTGGCACGTTGGAGTACTCACTGACAATAACCACCACCACCGAATGCTGGACTGAAAAATCCAGTGCAAACATGGTGTCACCACAACTAGACAACAACTCTTCCAGAGAACTCAGTCTGCAACACGCAAACAAGTGACTTCTCCTGTGCCAGCTACGGTCTCCCCGCTGAACTCGGATCCTACAGGCATGCACCCATCTGATCAGCAGGAATCCCACTGCAGAGTCGGCAGGAGTTCCCACAGTTGTTCACAGGGAGGACACAACCGTGACTCCCCAGCACTGACCTCGTCTTGGGCAGCCACAGAGGTGCCACGCTGTCAATATTTGTCTCTCAGTCCTCTCAAACGCTGGCGACCAGCCCGCACATCAGCACTGTCCTCCCAGTCACAGGATGTGATCCCAGCACAGCAGTTGGATAACTCACTTCAAGGCTCACAAAAGCAGCAACACTACTGCCGCTGTCCTGCCGTGGCCAAGCTCATGAGCACACTGTGATCCAACGGGTCCTGGAGGCCAGAAGTTCTCAAACTGTGATCCTCAAACCTCTTCAAAATAGCAGAGCTGTCCTGGACAATCACAACAGCCTAAGATACACATATGTGCACGACCACCTCCCAACAAGCAGTTACACGTATCCACTGACCAGCAGGATCTAACTGCAGAGCCTCCTTGTTTTTGTGGTTGCTCTGCTGCATCCATAACAGAACAGCCAGCAGTGGGATTCTTCTCTAAACACGGACAGAGAGTGAAGAAGCATCGGGACTGGTGGAATGGGATGTGCTGAAAGGAAGAGGGCTGGGGTCCTGATTTGGTGGGGAGAAGTTCATGTAGTGGGAAGGTTGGAAGATGCAGGGGACCTTCCCACGAGATCTGAACGGGAGATAAAATGGTGGTGGGCAAGAGGTGCAGGTACCTGGTCAGAAGTAAAAGGTTCCAAGCTTGCAGTAAGGAGAACATGTGGCAGGAGAGTGGGGACGGGAAGCTTTACTCTTCTTTCACATCTGTGTGGCAGAAAAAATATCACAAAGGTAAGGAGCTGTCAAGTAGGGGCTGACAAGCAGCTGTGAGATTCACTAACTTTTTGAATTCCTGGCGTAGAGAATGAGAGCCAAAATTAAACAGCCAATTACCAGCCACACTCATCAGTTGTGCTAGAAAGCTCTGATGGTCATCAGCTTCTCTTTGCTGCTTCTGGACATTCTTGGCAGGACAGAATACGCTTACAGAGGTGGTTATAGGAACCTATTCAATCTTCTCCTTGCTAAAGCCTGACTCTTCCTTCCCTGACAATGACCTCCTGTTCTCTAGTCTGCTGGGCAGACACTTCTAATCCAACACTCAGAAATTAAAACATCTTTTTATTTATTTCACACTGCAAAGTTCCACCAATTTTTCACCAGACTGGTTATATTTTCCTTTTATTTTAGGATTTACAGTTTGTCCTGCACGCGGTCTTTGGGAAACACATACCAAACTGCAGCAAATCAATAACTCATTTGACCGGCAAAAAAATCCAGCAGTCTCCCTCTGAATCCTAACGATACACGGACAGACACCAAATAAACCTCTTGCTCTGGAGCCATTTAGAGCTCTGTTCTCTGGAAGCTATCCTGGCTCAGCAAGAATATGTTTCCAGGGGTAGGTGTTTATATTCTTGCACACCCTTCCTCTCAAAATGAACCCTGCATATATTCTAGTCAACCCCTGCATGTAAAAGAAAAGGAAAAATGGACACGCGTTGAGCTATGTTTTTAATATCAAACAGCAACAGTTCTGTCAGACCAGTGAGGAAAATAAGATGATGAGCTGCAGAACTCTCCCTACAATCAGCCCGATGCCTGCATTGCCCTGTACAAACACAGTACACAAGCATTCCGACAGACCTCGAGGAGCACACGCTGCAATAATCCAATGTTAGCACAAAGAACTGGCTAAAATAGGGTATCAAACATAGTTCCAACTGCCTTCCCTAACACAGGACATGAAAGTAAAAGCATTTTTGCTCTACGAAACCAGCTCAGAGAAAACTTATTCACCAGCTACAAAAAAAGTGGCAGCCAGTGGGCCTGACTGAGGCAAACATCATCAGACACTCCACATATCCGTAAGCTTGTCAAAATCCACCACTACTCTCTTAAGCAGCTTTTACAGTTCTAAACACAGATACAGGTTCTGCAAGGATTTCAGTTGGTGCTCTATCCAATGTGAGAGACGGCAAAACTGCTGAGAGACAACTGTGAAACGTTGTTAAAAGGGAGAGGAGAGTTACCTTGAAATCTACGGCAAACACAAACATATGCTGGAGAGAATTCAACATAGACACTTCATACTCTTATGTTCATCAATGATAGCAAATTAAAACTGGTCTTACGCACTCAATGCACAGGACTAGAGTATTTAAAAAAAACTCAATATGTTAAGCGCAGTATATCTCCAGAGAAATTAGGTATTGACTGCATGCCTCAGTGAGTAGAAAATCTACAAAAATCCATAGGAGGCATTGATCCAAATATTACTTTTTAACACTAACTATGTAACAATTTTTTAAATGTACACTGTGTGCAGATATAATTCTCTTTAATTATCAATCAACAAACAAAAAGGTAATACTGTTTATACAGTATGGTCTTTAAAAATGAATACAATGAATACACTCAAATACTACGCTAAAACTAACAATGCAGTTATTATGCCATATAAAATTTGCACCAAAATAAAAAGGTTTTAAATTTTAAAAGCCCACTTGCTCGTTGCAATGAGATCCAGCCAGCAAATAGAGGAATGTTGATGGTGTGGGTCAGATCCTGTGGCAAAGCCCAGTTTGGGCCCCGACCTGGTTCAAAGCGCACTCTAGACACGGACAGGGGATTAACTTAGGTCGTGAGGAACACTTCCAAACACCTGACAAGCCTGGAAGCCCCCAAACAGCACTGCGGCACAGAAGAGCCAGCCTGTGGGGCCCAAACACACTGGGCAGAGCGCAGGTGAGCCGTGCAAAACTAAAGACAAAACCAGCATGAAGAGCCAAGACACCAGGCAGGGCAGCTGCCCCCAGCCTTTCCCAGCCCAGGGGGAATTCTTCAGTTTCACCAAAGTCAAAGCCACCAGCGCCACCAGCACACTGGCACGCACTAAACGAACTTGTTTGAAGGTTGTTTGAAGGCAGTGATTTGCCATCAGCAGCCACAGAAACGGCACATCCAACTCAGCCCTTACCAGAGGCTGTCAGAAGAATGCGGACAACTTCTACCACCCAAAAGTGTTACCATGCAGCGGACGCTGGCAGGAAACTTTCTGGATCTCAGTGGACTGCAGAACCTCTACATCTGATGAACTCCATGGAGAGCTTGGGGAATAAACAGGCATGCAGCTGGGTTAAACTCTCGATTCAACTGGGGAAACATCAGTGTTGATTTAAATTAGTGGGAAGTGGTTGCATTCGATTGGCTTTACGCAAGGAGGTTATCAGCTTCAAGCATTGCCAAGTGGCACTTTTGAAAGCAACAAATTCATAATTTTGTTCTAAGTTTCTGCATGTATCTCAAGCCACTGTATATATTCAGGTAGCTACTTTATGAGCAAGACAAAGTGTTCTAATTTGTCTAACTCGATACAGCAACTGGTACTATTCAGGAGTTTTGAGCTTTTTGAGATATTTATATTACTACATACACTCAAGGAAATGCACTCCGGAAAGGATCTCATTTATATAAAATAACATTTAAAAGTTAGAAATATATTCCGAGAGCACTGAAATAAAAAAATGCTCCATTCTGAAAATCAGGGTAACACCAGAATGAAGGCTGTCCATGCAGCTTTAATTTGCCAACAGTGAAGCAGACTTTCAACACCTTTCAGAAGAGCACCCCACTTCACTTGATACGTGAGACTGCGCTGACACTCAATCACGAGTCAGGAGTACAGGAGATGGCTGAGCAGAGAAGCGCCTTTCCCCCAGCCGTTGGAAGGCTTTTAGTATCCTGAAACACTTCCTAAACCTCACAACAAGAGACGAGATGAGGGAAACCAGTTGCTACATTCTGCCATCTGGACCTGTGCAATCTCCGACAGAAGTCGCTGCAGATGCATATTTTCCCTGGGATGTTGAGAGACCTGCTGCAAATGGGAAACTCTGGTAATTTGACCTTAATGGATTCAGGCTGTTACAAGGTCAGAGCTGAGGCATTCAATGTGAACTGTTTGGATTCTCTGCAACGTACCAGATACCCCACCATGTTCTGCAGGCTTTTCCGGCAGGAGCCTCAGAAAAATCTGAGGATTTTCTGTTTGCAGCTATTAACAAGCAATACATTTTCAGGTGTAAGATAGGGGTAAACTCCCTCAAGCCATCTTTCGGAATATTTTGTTTCCTGGAGTCCTCTGCTTTTCACCAATTCCATCATAGCTTTAGCTACTTGAGGGGGTACTCTGACCCCACAGATTGCAAAAGACAACTCACACTTTGCACGTGCGCACCTTTTGCCACTCACATCCGTAAAATTTCTGTACTCTTTCAAATAAAAGGAATTATCTGTCCTGTAAACAAATCGACAGACACCTGTCCACTGGACAAACCAGCTGCTATAACTATCCAACTGCCAAATCCCAAATTCTCCAGCTTCCACCTATTCTTCAAACAGCATCCACATCAAATACTGGTACACGGCCCCATTGCTCACATTACCAGGAAAAACAGCCGGTCGGGTCTCCAGAAAACGCACTGTATGCTTGGCAGTGCTAGAAGAGCCAGAAACAGATGCCCTCTTCACCACAAAATATTTTTTAGCAGGTGAAATCGTGCAATTGTCTTACCAGCAAATACTTGACAGTCTTATTTCATTTTTCCTAATGACCAGAGTTAAACGATTGCAGGTTTTAACAGCACTGGCAAATTATCAAGACCCTCTACATTACATGGTCAATGGTCCTTTTAATAGAAAAAGCAATAATATACAGTTGTTTGTGCCAACTAAAACTCGTTAGAAAGTATTAGTTTAAGGTAACAGTTCAGCAGCTATTAACAAGCACAAATTTCTACAGTTATCACTTGTGACACTATGATCCTAGCAAAGCTGGCAGCAGAGAACCATTCCTTTTGTTTTAGAAGATCTTGGGGGTGAGGGGGGGAATAGGAGAAAGAAAAGTTAACAAAAACACTGTTTCATAGCAAGAGTCAAAGTTTTTCAATAATCACCATTTTTTTCACTAGCATAACATTAGAATTGACTTTTTGTCTTGCTGACATGGCAACTAAGAAAGTTGTGTTGCATTGACCATATTGATTGTGAACAATGCAGCCATCAGTGGGACTTTGCACCATATATTTTCGATATTGACCTCCCATTCCCTTTTCCATGGCTCTATGGGCCTGCTATTGGATTTGGACTGCAGTGTAATAAACAGCTAAGGTTTAATTAATGGTAAATGAATACAAGACATAGGTTATGACTTTAACTAATTAGGGAATTGTTGAATTAAGTCTGCCTTGGAATGCAAGGCAGTACAATCAATATCCAATAAAAGGACTATGTATGTAATTTACCTGCAAATGTGTTTCCAATACCATCAAAGTGAGTTTAAATAAGTAAGATATATGAAAGGCTACTGGAAAAAGATTTCAAAAAGTTAACACTTTATGGCTTCAAAAAAAGGTTTTTCTCCTTGCAGAAGGAATGTCATCTTGAAATATCCTCTCACAACACAGATGGTGACACTCAGACACAGCTCTCCCTAAAGGACAGTGCACACTTGAAACACTTTTCCTTGACAATGCAACACGAGCAAGTATTGCCTCTGCCTCTACAGAGTATAGCAAACACAAACCAGTACTCCCAACATGAACCAATTAAGTTTAATGGCAAGCTCTTAGGGCATCTTGGTCAGCCTCCCAGTACCACACGTGCAGCAGTCTTTCTGTTTTAATCGTGTGACTCCCCTTCCCACACCGGCCCCAGAGAAGCGTTCCCAGGTACAAGAAAAGGTCACCACACAAGGGTCTGATCAACCCTGAGCAATCCCCAACTGTATACATCAGCTCACACAGCCTGATTACTTATTCTGTAATCACTCCTCTGAAATAAAAAAAAGAAACCTACCTACTCCCTTGTGGGCATCTATGCTGGTAAACTCTATTGTCCCGTTATGGCCCTTCCTAGGATTTTCCTGATACTGTTTGTGGTTCCCATTGGGACAATATCTGTAGGAAAGTCCATAATCTGCAAGATAAACCTGGAAGACATGAACAGACAAATGAATAATGCTTTTGTCCTTTCAAAGTATAACCTTTATAATTAAGTCTTAAGAAACTGATAGGTTAAGGACAACCTTAGATCTAAATTTTATTAAACCAAATGGTGCCTCAGGATAAAATATGTACAACTGGGGGCTATAACAGCTGCCCTCCCCATTTAAATCCTTCCACTACTATACTCTTATCTTATTTCAGAGTCGAGCAGAATTTCAGCCTTTTTATTTTGTTCCTAAGCTCTCTCCTCTCCAGGTGGGCATCTAGACATCATAAACTGCAATATGCTTTTTATGTATCGTCACGTTGCTTTTAAGACCCCTTCCCCTCCTTACTTAAACAGGCACATACACACCCCTGTTCAAATTTTCCATCAGCTGAGACCGTACAATGTCATAACAGCAATGAAACTTAAAAGCCAGAGGAAGTCAGAGGTCGCAGTTTCCCCCAGCTGGACTGGATGCAGGGTTCCAGCGCTAAGAGGGACCGTGACCAAAGGGCTGCTGGGTCTAACTGCAGTCTCTTCTTTTTGAATGTCCCTGTCAATTAAGTTTGTACTGGCAACAACTATTTAAACATTAAGTGTAAGATAAAACAAAGCAAAACAAACTAGCCCCTCCCAACCCAGAAAGCAATCTTAGTAAACCACTCCTGAATTTATAATAAATTTTAAAAAGGCACAGAGCCAGACTTCACTCTGAGTTACTCTGAAGCAAATCCATGGAGCTAAATCAGTGCAAGAGAAAAAAAATTGGGCCCCCACTGTGTATATTGCAGCAAGCTCATGCATTCTGCCACATTTACCTTTCCATCCTGGCACAGGTGATTTTTATTTTTTTTCCCAAAACGCTTCACCATAGCTACCTAAATAACCAGAGGGAGGAAGCCACACAGTTCTGAATGATGTATCGGGAGATGCACTTGCATATTCTTGGGACTTAACTGTGAAAGTATTAGCTGACTTTAAACTTAGTCTCACTCACTTTTATGGCATTTGAAGCTGAAAACAGAACAGCTCAGGACAGATGAATTTTACTTTCTCTTCTTCTGCTGCCTGTCAAGACAAACATGCCATCTGGCTCCTTCGCCTCTATTTCTCTATAGGCATAGTGCCGGCAGTACTGCATCCACGTCAATTCTGCCACTCACATAATTTAGATTAAGGGCACAAGTCCACTCTACGGAGTTCAGATTAACATGTTCTTCCCTCCAACGGGGGTGGACTTAATACATGCACATGGTCAATCACTGCAGCGCAGCTTACAAGCAGTAACTTGTTGAAAACAGCGGAATTTAATCACAGTCTGTCCACCCCACAATATCCCATAGGTTATTTTCTCACTCTGTCACTTTCACACTCCCACCTGGCCTTTGCCCCTTACATTGACCAGTTCTCACATTAGGTAATTGTTTTTTTTTAATAAATATCCAAGTATGGTACTTTAAAAAAAATAATAATGCTACAGACTGCTATTATATTGCCAATGGAACTGATCTCTGGGGCAAAAGCTAAATCATCTGAAGGCATATCGAGATCATTTCTACTAAATCATATTATATTATAAAGAAAAACTTTTTCTTATTCAAACCTTAGTTTTGTTTCCTCTTCAGTTAAAAAACAGTTTACCCTATAAAAGTCTGAAATAAACTCTTCTGGCACTCACTTGTAATTTAATTATGTCACACTTGGTAGAGGAAAAACAAACAAACAAACAACCCTCAAGAAAACTTAACGCATTATTTTGTAGTACATTCTGTTGAACTACTGATTCCTGTTTGTGCTCCAGGCAGCTTCAAATCCTGGGATGGCTGGTCTCTTGGTTTTACTGTTTCTGCTGCAGGATCTGTGCTTATTTGGAGCGTGTAAGCTGGGACGCAACACTCACTTCCTGCAGGGTGATGGCTTTTAAGACTGCCGAAGACGTTTTTCACCTGACAGACTATACAAACTGTGATACAAGATTAAAGACCGTAGGCACATTTAGAAAATCTGGGACAAGGCGTAAACTTTGTTGGGTTGACCGATTTGATTTTCTCTTGCATCCGTTCTTGAGTGTATTCCTGATGCTCTGGTACCTGTCCTAATTGAGCCCACAGTCAGTGTGAGAGAACTAATTTCAACTACTCTTACATCAAGTTCTGTGAGTCTTCTGCATTCTTTGTGGGCTGGGAAGGTGGGACTCGGCTAGAAGCTGTATTTTTCCCAGGTTAAGTGGTACATTTTAGATTTTGCTCAACTATAGATTTCTGACATGCACGGTTGACCAGATACAATAAAATGAAATACAGAGGAGATTTCAGCCTCTAAAAATTCAGGCTATGCTTTATATTAAAATGAGATTTTAACTGCTAGGAAAAAACAATAGAAGAGCAGCATCACTGCCAGCTTTCTGGTTCTGTCTGGGCTCGGAACACCAGCTTATGTGACAGACGCTTCTATATGGCAGCCTGGCCTTAGTGGTCTTTCAAACTATCTTAACAACAGGGCATCTAGAAAGTCACCACAAATATTTGCTAGTCAAACTTGAACTACGTAAAAAGTTAACAGCTACCCTACAGATAAATCACAGTAACTATGTACTCTTAGTCCCTTTTTAAGCAACAGATTTGCTTAAAATACAGTCAGAAGTAGCATCAGCAGAACAGTTTTAAATTTATACCGAAAAACCCCTGCAAAAGCGAGAAGTAGCTTTAGGTTATCCTACCTTGTCTGATGGTGGCAAGACCTGGAAACCAAGAAGTAATCACTTCTTAAAGCCACTCACATGCAATCTCAACAACATCTATGATCGCACCACGGTTTGCTCCAGAAGCTGGTCATGAGTGACATTGTTCAGCTTACTTCTAGCTGAGCCACTCATCACTTCCACAACTTTTACACCCATTTTTTTTCAACAAACATGCAACTGATGGTAGCCTCTCAAGGCAAAGCCTCTTGGCCACCAACAAAAATCAATCCCCTTCAGCTTGTACAAAACCTGCAATGCACTGTTACAACCTTGCCACAACCATTATCAGAATGACTACATTATTTTAAATTACCATTAATTTCATTTCATCAATTTTCATTATAACCCTTTCATCATTAAAAAGATATATAGTTCTTTATAGCTAGTTGTCACTTTTTGACAATGTAACACAGCGTGTCCTTCCAAATCTGCTCAGAACATGGTGGGGAAGGGAGTTAACAACTTTGTAGGTTGTTGTGGGTTTTTTACAGGTATAGGTAGGGGGAAAAGGAGTATTAAAGAAGATTGAGAAAAATTAAGTCAGTGTTAGTATGTGTTTCAATACCATAAATATTTTTCAACTGCGTGCTTTTATTAGGAACAACAAAACAAATAGGAACAAAAGGAGAATAAAACATATGTAAAGTAAGATAAAGAAGACACTTGAAACAAGAAAGGGTAACATGTATGATGAGGGTGCAACAGTGCCATAAGCTGGGTTTAGCGGTGTTACATTGTACACTCCTTCCCACACATTAATCATTTTAACTCTTGGTTTTGCTCCGTTCTTTTTTACACATCCCAGTCTGCACTACACTCCGCAGTGCTTAGCACGGTCTGTTATTAATAGATTTTGTTATGGATTAGGAGCCAGATTTCTAAAGTCTTTGCAAATTTCATGCAAACATGAATGTGCCCAACTCAGTCAAACAAACAGCCACATGGGCGCAAATAATAATTATTTATGTGCACAAGCAACCAGTCACAGATTCGGCCGTCCTCTTGTCCTTTCTGTGCATGACACCCACACAGTGCTTTACATCTGAAGTGGTAAATATCTGCTGAACGTCTAAAATTCATACAACTTATATATATTATGATATAGAACTGCACTGATGTGGGAAGTCATAAGCCTGGCGCTTTGTATTCTCATGGTGTTCTTTGTCTTGAAGTACACAGAGCAAGAGATTTATCACCGAAAGGATAATAATACAGTGATTTTCTTTGTACACTTTCTTTCCAGTGTTTCCACTACTAGGCTTATGTAATGCACTGTAAATAATTAAGTAGATACCTACTAATAAGAGGCAGATTGGTTGCTAATGGCCACAGTGCTGTCAGTTGACAATACACTATAAAGTAGCTTGAAGTCCATCTTGGGACAGCAAGCCTGAAGTATGGTATTTGGGACAAAAACAGCATCTTTCACAAAGCAGAAGCCAAGGAAGAAGGAAAGCAGGTTAAGCAAAGGAGAGAGGGGAAGAAATCTTCTGTGACTTGTCAGTGGCAAGTCCTGACACTGAAATCAATTCAACTCCGAGATACTTGGGCCATTACTACCAAAAAGAAATTAAACCAGTGCAAGCAATTCTATCCAAATGTAGCAGTAGGACTGATTAAGAAAATTAAGACCACCTGATTGTGAAGCTACATCTCAGATCAAGGGCAGGAATCACAATGACTAATCTCACGATGAAAAACAGCTTAAAATTGGAATTGTTTTCATACACCTTTTTTCCATATGATCAATGCGTGAGCCCTGTATCTTCTGCGCTGGTCCACTGAAAGATATTCTTAAAAATTTTAAAACATTTTTGTATTCTTCTTTTTTTCCCCCTTTTCAGTTAATCAGATAATCAACTCTGAGAATTTTATTCTCTGTCTTGGGCTAAGAAATGCTTAAAATCAAAATTAGAACCAGGGTACAAATGCAATTAAAATTTAGGGCTTAAAAAAACAAATAGACAACTTCTGGTGCAGACTTGAGTCTGCAACACTGCAGTATGTCTGCTCATACATTCCATGGAGGGAAAAAAAGAGAACACTACAGGGTAATTGTTTTGAAGAAATAGTCTTCCAAACCTTATTTCATTTATTTCAAAACTCTGATTTTAAGCTCTTGTCTAGTGACTGCTTGTCCCTTTTAATAGTATCATAATTTAAATGAGTTTAATGGATTTGAATTTCTCTTTTAGAGTATGTATCAATAATGCTTATTATCCTGCTTTATCATACAGTTACAGCAACGTACCGAATTATCTTTAACTTGCTGCAATACTGAGTCAGTGCTTCACTTGCTCTGTAATTTATAGGTCTGATCTCTTCAAGTTTTCCTTCAGGCCTCTCCGAGATTCATGGGCTGTGTACTTCCCTCAGTACATCACTCCTATTCTGTCAGTCATTGTGCTGGGTCCATGTTCTGAAACATATTGACTAGAGAATTGATCTTGTGACCTGTAACTCTCCGAATGGCCTCGCTTCCTTCTATTGAATAGAACTGCAGCAAGCTGCTCTTTGAGGTCAGTTGATTCTGATCTTCTAACCATTTCTAAACATCATTTGGAGGTCACAGAGTGGCAGGACCTTTACTTTATTTGTTTCTCTGCCTTGCCACAGAAGGTAGGGGATGGCAGTATGGATTTCACACGTTCTTTCAAAAAGGGGACTATGATATTTATTGGCTGTGGTGTAAATTTACCAAGTTAATTTACAGAACAGAGAGAGAGTAGCAGCAGAAAATCTAACATAGAAAAATGGTCTTTTTTGGAACTGCAGGAAGTCAGTGATAAATTCGCACATAAGAATATACATAAACAGCCACTAAATGACAAAAAAATGCAATGTTGAGTATAAAGGTACACCTGCTTTTTTGAACAGAGATTTATGCCTCTTCACTAAAAAAGAATACAGAAATTCATTTTGAATATATATATTATTTTTAAGAGATTAGTTATGGGTTCCTTTCCAAAACAAATTTCTAGAACTAAAGAACACTTCCAACTTATTTTCTCTTAAGATCCTAGACCTAAAGAGCAAGAACCCACTAGCATAAAATTGTTAACAAAAACTCGCCACAGAAATTGTTTGGTCAGACAGCTGCTTTATGCCAGCTCCCACTGGAGCTACACATCTCTCAGCTTGCGTTCCTGAGTTTGAGTTTGCCATCGGCTAGACGCTCTCACTCCCTATTCATGGGATTAAGTTGATCACTTTACCTCCCAGTTGCATTGTTTTAAAAAAAAACAAGACCAAGGCAATCTAGCTATCCACCATTTTAGCAGAGAGAGAAGGTGGGACAAAACACTTCACAGGCGTTTGGTAGCAGTATCAGTGTTACCTCAGTGCCTGAGGTTTTATCTAAAGTGTCTAAGGTTAGTGCAAGACTGCCAAACTAAAATATAGCATCTCCAACAACAGTTTAGAGGATACAGGACAGGATATTCTGTATCGCTGTCATATTTAGTCAGTTGTAGAGCTCCACAGAGCCTCCCAATAGGAACTGGACATGTTTGGAATAGGAAGAAGCCACTTTCATGGCAAAATTACATGCAAATTAATGGCACGTGGAAATAGCCAGGACATGACAAATGCAAAATCACCTGTGTGAATACACATGTACAGTTCTGAATACCTGAAGTCTGTGTCAGAATATTGTCTAGTACTGCTCCTAACCCAGGTAAAGAACAGTTACTGAAGTATGGGGGCGGACAGCACATCGCAGTCAACAATTCCAGGACCTTCAATTAGTGGTGGATGTAGATCTGCCAGTTTTAAAGTTTTAGCTGTGGTGTTGGTGAGATTATTCCTTCTTTTCATGTCCCACAAGCCACGGAGCATACATGTTTCAAGACATTGTGCAAGCTGTGCCTGGAAAGTTATTTTTTATTTGAGCAGAAACAGTCCCATTAAGCCATCTGCCCTGCAGTGTAAGCTAAACACAGTACCCATTACCTTAAAATACATTTAGAAATAATCCTCACTGTCATGGCTGTAGACAGATATAATATAGTTACCATGGCTTCAGTGAAATCAACAGACCTGTGGCCACTTGCAGAATTTCTGAAGCCCATGCCTAGGAAGTTCTTAAAAATCTTAAGAAATCTTAAGAATATCTGAACAGCTCTAAGTTTTCTTAAGCACACAGAAATGAAAGTTTAATTTATACCTTACAAATGCAAGCTAATATTAGAAATTCTCTCCTGTTAGGTCTTTTGAATTAGAGTGTGAACTTTTAAAAATGTTTTATAGAATAATTTCAGTGGAAAAGAAATTTTTCTGAAACAAAATTCTACACTAAATCTCTCAGCAGTAACATACACTTTGTACATGTTGATCTAGGAGCTACTTAAACTTGAATATCTATTGATTGATTTATTTAATAAATATAACTTCAGCTATATTTTCACCTAGAACCTCTGTCCAGTAACTCAGATTATTTTTAATTTGTCAAGGAATTTACTACTCATGAAAAAAACCCCACTAGTATAGCAGGATTTTCATGCAGACAACATTAGAAACAAATCAGAAAATCACTCCACAATCCAGCTAATTCAAAAGCAGCTGATCAAAGTCAGTTACATGTCTTCAAATTTTATGATTACTGTAAATGGACACTTCTAAAATTATTTCAATGTGAAAAGCAGCAGCATATCTTGCTGTCATAAAAATACACAATAGCCAAGACAAGAAAAAAAGTCATTTCAGTTACATTAATAGGTTTGGGTAGCAGATTGTTTTGCCTCTAAATAGCCTCCTCCTTTGGATTCAGCAGGCTAATAAACACCATAAACTCAGATTATGTACTGGATTGTCTAAGAACATGGTTGTTTTAACAGCCATGCCATTTTTCAAACTATGTGTTTTAGAAGGCTGGAAAGTTAAATTTGACTCAACCATTTAACTTGAAACTTGTAAAAAACAGATATAGTTCAATGGTTCAACCTCCAATGGCAGTAGCTGTTTTGCACGATCTGTTTCTTCATCACTGCAGCAGAAAGCCAAAAATTGACAGAAAAGAAGTACTGCTTACAGCTAATTATATTTAAGTGAAGTTAGAGATGTCCTTTTTTCCCACGATTTTTTTTCCCAAGAAAAAAGCATACTTAGATTTTATTAACTGAAGAAAAAAAAGACATTATAAGAGCACGTGGATTATGATAGGATCAAAAGATTTGTTTGAAAATGTTTCACCAAAACACTTCAATTTCAAGGCTAGTTTTAGGCCTTCGAGTGTTAGAGAGCATCAGCCTTAATCCTACTTACCTGTTATATCCCCTACAAAGAGCAGGACAAAAGAGCTAGTGGCATGGAAACACAATTCAGTACAATATCAGAAAGCTAGAACTTCCCAATAATGGAAATACAATGGGCCACATCCTCAAACTCTACTAATATACTTATACTGGCATAACCTAGAAAAATAATTAGAACCCAGAACTAACTTACCCTCTTGATTAGTTTACCCATCCATATCAGTACACCAGTCAGCAGAGCACAATGAGGACAAAGCAGAGCTTTGTCCTACTTCCTTCTCAGACCTTAAGCTCCACAGAGCCACTCTTAGATTTGTCATGACAAGATGTGAACGTTCAAGCATAAACTTCTTTCAATACACGAATTGTTAATATAGAATATACATAACTATTAAACAGTAACAGTGTAGATAAGTAAACATGCTTACCTCGTGCGGGTTGGTGTAGCCCAAAAGTAGATTTGCTGCTTTAATGTCACCATGAACATACTCATTTTCATGTATATATTCCAAAGTATCCAACTAGGAAAGGATTTAGAACAGAAAAGAAAACATCATCTTCTCCACTCTGCCCCTAACCCCACCATCAAATATTTCTCACTTATACAGTAAAATCAAGGGCTACACAGACTGAGCTGACAAATTTGTTTTAAGTTAGGGCACAGGGACTACCCACTCTGTCCATGAGGTCTGTTCCCACCAGGCACATAGCTGATGGCAAATCATAAAAAAGCAACACTGCCATGAGGTGTCCTGTGTAACTACCTCTGAGCACCAGCTTCTAAGGTCAAAAAGCAAGAATGAAACTAGTACTTTTTAAACACTGGAGGAAACGTTGAGAACACCAACCTCTTAAAAAGAACAAAAAAAAAACACAAAACAAAAAAACCCTGAAGATTTATAATATATTTGATCCTGCAAGTTATCATATGACTGGCATTTCATGTCACCATCCCCTTGCATCATCCTCCTTCTTCAGCTCCTTACTGAGGTACAATAGCTCTAATTGTTATTAAAAAACATATTTGCATTTGGCAACTCACACAAAGAACAATCTAATCCTGGCTTTTGGAGGGTACAAAGAGTGTTACAAGTTTGTCAACTGTGTGACTACAGAAGTCCTTCAGTATTTTTTTTTTAAATCATTATTATTATTTAGGTTAAAAGGAAACTTTGGGGGTATCCAGTCTAAACCACCTGCTTCAAACAGGACTAACGTAAGCTAGATTGGGTTGTCCAAGAGGCTGAATAGTCAAGTTTTAAAAGCCCCCAAGGATGGATGTTTCACAGCCTCTGGGAAGCACGTTCCAATGCTAAAATACTCTTTCTGCAAAAACTTCTCCTTCATACTCAGAGTTCCTCTTCCTTTCGACCATTGCCTCTCATCCATTTACTGTGCACCTCTGTTCCGTAAAAGCAGTCTTTCACAACACAAATGATATTACAAAGGAGCACGTATACAATCTTCTGTTAGTATGTGCCAGTCTACACACATTTGAAAACAAAACTGGTATTTGCAGACTAGCCTAATACTGGCCTGTTCAGCAAATACACCAAAAATTTTGCATGCAGGCTTGCAATTGTGAACTTTGACAAATATGGATGTCTAATACAATACCCTTCAGACATTGGGGGGAAAAAAAATCAATACATGTTAAAGCATAAGAGAATAGGCTTACACATCTCAGTCTAGACACACATTTTGAAGTGCATGGTGTATGTTCTAATCTATTAGAAAAATATTTTGGTGTAAGTCCACCAACTTCTAGTCTGCAGGTGGTCTTGATTTTCTATTTAATACTTCTTTTATTAAAAAAAAAAAAAAGATGAAAAATAAGAAAAATCTATAGCATTTACACAAGTTTAATTCGAAACTCAGGAGCTAACTAAAGGAACTATATTAGAAAGATAGTTTTCTAGCAAGTTTGAGACATAGCAATTTCCTCTCTCTCTGTACATACCATTCGTGCCCCAAGTTGCAGAACAGTGTCCTTCTTAAATCTGCTTCCACAATCTTCAAAGATTCTTTGAAGGTCTTCCCCTAGTCTCTCCATGACCATGAATCTATAGCTATCAGGAAATATAGAAAAGGGAGGAACCTTTTAAGACAACACTGCAGGTTTGTGTCAGATTGAAATGACTTCTATCCAATTTGTTGAAAATGGATTTTCACTCAATTTGAGGCTTAATTACAATTCATCTTATTACCTTTTTCCCTTGTACTCAGCCAAGCCTGATCCCCAAAACACCGGAATTCCTAAGCATCTTATTTTTTTGAGATTCATCCATTTTCTTACTGTAATAATGATAAAAAAATAACATTGGGTTAAAGGTAGCTAGAGAATTTAATGTTTGGTGTGAGTTTGTTTGTTGGTTTTGTTTTAGCTATCAAGCCAAGACTTTGAATGAAACACAGAAACAAATAACACTTATTTGGCAGTTTATATAGCAAACAATTCAGACCACAATGTTACTCTGAAGTTCTCCACATTCTGCAAAACAAGCAGTAGCTTTTTGTTCTAGCAATGTGGTATTTTGTTCCCTTAGAAGGCAGATAAGCAATTACCAATAGCTGAAGAAATAATTCCTTTAGAAGCTCTACTTTATTCAATACAGAATGCTTCAAGCTATCAAACGTGCTTAAGTCTACCTGCAATCTAAGTCATCTAAAGTCTTTAGGACAGTTCCCGTGAATAAATCACATCCATGCTTAAGGGTCTGCAGAAGCAAGTGCGTTGATTACTACTAAATCCTATGATGATTACACACACTCTTAGCTCTACACATGGAAATAGTTACTAGCAGAAATACAGTCACCAATTAGTTCATGTAGTACCTCTGTACTAAGGCAGGCCTCTCTCTGAAGTCCATTCAGTATTGTGCACTCTGAAGCGTGCACATAATAAATTTGGCACGCTTCTGTTCTCCCTTCTGATCAGAAAGGACAAGGCTGATATTCAAGTAAAGAAACCTATAGCAATCTAAAAGTATTATAGCACCAACTAGAATTAGTTCAGTGCATATGAAGAGTTGGCTAACAAGCTCTAAAGCAACAGTTATTAGAATGAGTTAAACCCAAACTTGTCCTTAAATCTGCCCGAATCAGAACTGATATATTACTCACTATGCTCT
>VXAK01008124.1:44010-55989 GCA_013399435.1 Arenaria interpres
CTCTTGTTTTGCAGCCCTCTGGTAGAATTTCAGTTCAGAAAACAAGGGGCCATTTTCAAGATATTCCTATTGAGAATAAATAAACTTAGTATCATAAAACGCATTAGAAAGACATCAGTTTCTAAAGAAAAGCATCTGAAAAATTCAAAGACAATGAAACCTCCTTTTTTCCCCACCTCCCTTATACAATGCTATCTGAAATGCAATTTTAACAAGTAGCTAAAAAGAAAAGTTGTTTGGTAGCATATTTCCATAAACAATATAGATTCTTTCAGGAATTAAGACACTATTTTCAGAAATATTGTAGATCAGGTATATATAAGTTCATAGTCTGATTTTCCTTACTAAACTGTTGAGGACAGTAATCAAGGAGAGAAACAAGTCAAGGAATACTGTATGTCACAAAAATGCCAATTTTTCCCTGAGCAGGGGAAGTATATCAAGATCTAAAAAACAGGGGAAAAGAACAAAAGCTACAAGCATGCAATACAGACCCAATGCTGAAAATAAGGATGGATAATTAAGAGACAGAACTGCATACAAGCGAACAATTTAGAAATGAGATCCACACATTACCACTTTAATTACATGCACTGCATCATCTTCTACAGGAACATGAGTTTGAGGGGAAGCTGCAAAATGAGAAAGAGATGAAGATCAAGCTGTATGCAACAAAATAGAACTGCAAACACAGACCAAGCTAACGTTGCATAAAGTGACCAAAAAATACACGACGAAAATACCCAACGTTTTGTTTGAACTCCTGCTTTTAAAGTTTTTGCCAAGTTCAAGGAAAAACAAAACAAAAACACCACACACACTGAAGTTCTAATCAACAAGTACAGAAGCAATTTTAACCACGTTTTCAGAACACTCTCCCTCGATGCTAATTAAGGAGTAAGCAGGATTTCCCCATTGCATGTTTGCACCACAATGAGGTATTCCATTATAACAGATTATGTTTAAGTCATTCCAGTCAATTGGATAACCACTGTATTTGGTTGCTGTCAATCCACTGTCGTGACAAAGACACCACTTAAAAGTTATGACCTACATTATGCCTCTAGACAGGATTGTCTGCTCTCCTCTATTACAAATTAATTTGGCCCTAAAACCTTGATTTCTATTCTGACATTATTTAGACACTGGCTTAAGTTAGGGATAGCACAGCCACCACCTGCCTAAAGGGGAGATGAGGGATTGTGCCTCTTAGTGCAAGTAGAGATTTCAAAACAATAATTGACCACATGTGCCAATTACAGCCCAGGAGAAAGAACCTCTCTGCACAGACAATGCAATCCTATTTTCTTCTGACCCTGAGAGAACTATCAGTTCTCTCTGATACTACTGAAGCTACATAGAGCTACACTGGGATTAAAATTTAATGAGACTAAATCATCTTTTAGAATGATCACTGAAAAAAAAACTAAAAAGAATACAGTTCCTAGGAAATAAGTGTCCCTTTCAAACTTCTTATAATGATCAAATACCAACAACAGTCCAGGTGTGAAACACTTCAACTATCAGCACACACAAAAATAGACGACTTTTATCCGCATAATAAAAATCAAGTAAACTTGGATCTAATCAAACCATCCAAGCTTACATTTTTTGATGGTCAGAACATAGAAGTATTTTTTACAATGAACAGACTCCATCAGCTGCCATCTTCCTTCAATTCTATTCAGCATCTAGGTTGAATCTGGCAGTATACATACCCCAAACACCCACAGAGTCCCCACTGCCTTCTGCTTGACAGTTCCCCATGTGAATGCTTCTCTGCAATAACACATGAAGATAAAATGAACATTCCTAAAACAAGAACTCTGGAAGGTATCAGCTATCCATAGACTCAAACAAGCAGCAGGCACATTTAGAACACAATTTAAAACTATCATACTACCGGGAAGGAAATTTTGGTAAACTTTGTTCTTACCATATTATTGAACTGAACTGGGAATTAAGGCACAGGCGCTTAAGCCTTAAACTTTCTCTGCCATGTGTAGACCATGTGTTAATAGCTAAAGACTTGACTTTAAAGGAACACATCCCATGTGTTTTCATTGTATCCAACATCACATTACCCAAACAGAATTAGATGTGCTCCCTTACTGACACAGACCAGAAAAAAACTGTGTATAAGAAAACGTATTTTAATGCAAGTTACTTAACAATGGTTTGATAGATATAGAGACGCATCAAATGTAAATGTATTTGAAAGAGTCTGATCTAACTTCCCTGTAGACATCTTGACATTTTATAAAGAGAGGCCTCATTCATGGTAATCTGGAACAGACAGTAACAGCTGTCAGGGTAATGAAGAAGAGCAATTAACGGGAGGTAGCTGAGCAAAAGGGTCTAACCCTCATGGCTCTTACACTGTGGCGGTGTGGAGAGTCACACTGAAAGAACATCCTGAAGAAAAATAAAAACAAAACTAACTGCAAATCTTTACAATATGAAAAGGGAGAAAAGTCAGATAAAGCTCAAAAAGATACAGGAAAAGATGCTCCACAAAATGAGTAACATAACATTCAAATCCACAAAAGGAGAAATGGTATTATTGGCTTTACTGCACATACATGAAACAAGGCATAAAATTCACAGTGAAAAACACTCTAAACTTCTTACGCAGATAATGCTTAGGTAAACATACAGATAAGCAGAAGTTGTACATGTACCTTTTATTGCATCTTTTTAATTAACCATTCATATATCAGCAATAATATTTTAACCACAGCTTACAAATAAGACAGACTATTTTTTGTCCATAAATATACATAAATGGTTTTTAAAAAATTGTCTCATTACTATGTATAGTTATTTAACAAACTGGAAAGGCTCCCAAGGTTTAACAAACAGTCTGATTACATACCTCATAGACCACCACCACATACTCTCCTGCGAGTTTAGCTCATAGTTAATTACTGTATACTCGTAATTAGCCATGTGCTAGCCTCGTTCTGTGTGGTAGCACACGGCTATTTATAATATTAGAATCAGTTAAATGCTAGACTGCAGGACAGTAAGCAGAGACCCTGCAGGATGGCAATGCTGATAGGCAGGAGGTCTCCAACGGCATATAAGTACACACATAGAGTACCAGGAGCACTATATGGTGAGATTATGTTTGCAAAGGATATCTTGAAATAGCATAACAAGCGTGAGCATTCCCAGTTTACAGTTTATGTTCGTGCATCTCTAGTTGATAAAACCATCTCCTTACATTTGGGAGGAGGGGTGTTGATGTATGCACACAATCAAAACCATTGTCTGCGTAATTGTTAACTGGGAACAGTGGTGCAAGATGAAGCTGTGTAGGGGGCTGTGGCTGTTTCCGTTTCATGCCAAGACGAGTCTCACAAAACATTTGCTAAGGGCAAAGGGCACAGCTCTATTTTCTCTTCATAGCACAATCACAGCTACCATGCCAGTGAAAAACATACAAATTTAAAATGCGCTCTTAAATAAAGCAGTGCAGTAAGATTCACATTCTTTGCCATAATTTCCAACTGTTGAGCCTACACAACACAGCAAATAACTTACCTCAAATCAACCTATGTCCAGAATTTCCTAGTTTCACCCAGGCACAGCAGTTATGGTCTTATCATCCACTTCAATCGTGAATTTCATCTGTTTTGTTGCTGAGTGCCACAACCTTAATTAATGTAGCTTTCTAAATGTTAATATGACATGGTAACAAAAGAGTGTTTCTGGATGAACTGCGATTTCCTACAACCACACTGCACAATTGTATGCAGTCTGACAAAGCAACGTGCCAATTCTATTTGCCAGTTCAAACGTGCTTGTTGTAGTTTTAGCAGTTAATTTGTGGCAGTCACATTTGGAATATGGTGAAATATTTTCAATGGCTCTCACAGAACCAGTTTTGTTGACAAAGTTTACACAGTGGAAAAGAAAACAACATTGATTCGGCAGTTTGAAAAAACATCCCCGCTCTTGTCCACAGCTGGTGTCTTTGCCACTGCTGGATATTTTGAGGATATATTTGTTAGGGAAACACAAATAGAATTATTTTCAGAAGTTCTTGGGTTGCAAGTATTTTATTTTTGCTTTCCTTGGTTAACTAATCCTGAAGAGTGATATTACCAGCTTAGTTTTTTGCAGAACTAAAAACTAACCTCAAAAATACCCCACTTTGAAGTAACAGGCTACCTATGAGAAAACCTGGAAAAATTCTGACTCCATTTAAGTCAAGCCAAGAGATGTTAAACTCAATGGCTAACAAATGGGGAGAAGTGTTGCTCAGATCATCCAACAATAAAAACTGATCCAAGCTGCAGGAATATAGTTACTAAAACCAAAATGTACACAAATAAATAAAAAGTAACATCTGCTATTTAACACTCAACTTCAAATACTTCCTACATATGGAGGGTACTAAGGCAAATATTTAAGGTGAACAAAGCATATTGTTTTCCTGCCCCACCTTCGCAATATCCAGTGTTTCCCAAGAACTGAAACATTCAGTGCCTGAAGGGTGTTTATAGTCCATTTTTAACGTAGCCCAAGGAAGACCTGCTTCTCTGCTCATATTGTTACTTAAAGATGCATCATCAGTTCCCGGACAGACTCTTTTCTAAGCAGTGTCCTAGATTCTTCTTCTAGGTGGCTTTATAAATGCAGAGTTTTATTACCAAATTGCACATACATAACCCTCTGTACCACGCTTGGGAAACCATCCTCCACAAGACCTAACTAAGTGGGTTTTGGTAGAAAATTGTGTTCAACTGCTAAACTGTTTTGCAGAGAACTGCAAATGCCTCTAAGTTAAGAGCATTCAGTACTGGTTGGAAATTTCACTACATTTCTTACTCACCTTTCTATGAAACCTTAATCTTGATTCACTAGAGCCAAAGTTTTGTATTCAGCAACGGAAGCCACCGTTTGACTTTCAAAGTTAATTACTCTAAGCTGGAATAGGTATGACACATCCTTTAGCCCCAGGCAGAAAAGCTATGCATGGTCTGCTCTTACAGCACTCTCAGATGGGAGTCCAGGCCTCTAATATTTAAAACATGATGCACAAACTGTTTTCTGGCAAGATTCTGCTCCAGCCCATCTGCTAGTCTGACACAGTGCCCACTCAGAAGATACTATGCCAGCTTCAAAGGGGTACAGGTGCCAAAGACGGATGAAGGGAGTGCCTTCCATAAGGCAACAGGTGCCCTATCTTTCGTCCAAAGCTCTTCCTGTTACCATGTAACACTGCTCAGAAATATATCGCCCATTCAAAAAAAAACCCACATAAATTTAAAAATCATGCTCTCTTGACCTTCTAGTTTTTCTTAGTATGCCAGGGTCTCAGTCCCCGACCAGCACTCTCACAAGGTAGACTAATGAAGTGTAGAATGGCTCCCAAATCACAGGTCCGTACATGTGGAAAAAAAAAACCCCAACACATTATGCGACAGAATGCTAAAGTATAATAGTAATGATCTCTGCAAACTTTGTAACAGGCTTTAGACTGTGTAGAAATTAGTTATGCTTTCAAAATTAAGTCATCTAGCCCATAGAGATTTAAAAAAAAAATAAGAAAGAGGGAGGATTCAAGAGCAAACAGTCACCAGCAAGAACTCATCAAGGCACAGAGTATTTCCTCTTTAAGAGATAGAGCAGGCTGATCCTCTACCATGTGCACAGCCCTAAGTAACCAAGTAGCAAAATCAGGCTAAATTTATTATTTAGTTTGCCCATGGATAGGGCGAAAAATTAGGCAATCTACTTGCTATATCTGTATTTGTATAGTTTAATATTAGTGTCTAGATAAAAAGATTCTTTCCTGAAGTAGTGTTTGGTTGCCAATGAATTTATTTTCACCCTAAGGTTCACACCTGCAGGTACAATGAGACCTTTGCTGAAATGCATTTTAACATCTGAAGGTCAAGAAAAATCCATCCCTAACCAGATAGCAACCAGCCAGTGCTATTAATTACAAGGTTTTGCTATTAATAGTTTTCTTTCCATTGCATTTATAAAATCCATGCTGAACATATTTTTTTGGTATAATTGTTACTGCATTTTTAATTTTTTTCATGCACTACAGTAAATATCTTCAATGAAGTTAATTTAAGCAACTGTTGAAGTACTTAATTTCTCTAGAACCAATTGCTAAAGCCAGCTCCCCATCACAAACTGAGGAATGACAACAAAACGTGCTTCCACCAACTCAACTCTTCCCTTACACATGTACACCCCTGCTCACAGCTATACAAATCATTCACAGAAATAACTCTTTCTGAAATAGAAACAACCTTTCTTTCACGGCTCAGTCTGATTCCCAGAACATCAGGCCTCAGAATATGAACAGCAGAGTGCACCACGCTCTTAAGTCCAAGCTTAAGAGCAGAAAAGGCCACAACCACACCTCTTCCCTACCTTCACCAGCAGCAGAACTCCCTGTGCTGCTAGTATTAAAAGACAGTATTCACTGATTTAATCACTGTTTACTGCTCAAGCAGATGTTCTTTGTCTCTTCTTGGAAAATGGGGAGGGTGGGAGGTGTGGAAAAAAGGATAGCATGCAGGCTATACTGCAGGGCAGAATTTGGTAATGAATTTATCAATACATACTCTCTTGTGCTTCCCATGTTATAACAACACGTGCAAAAATAGCAGTCAAACAGCAATATATAAACACCTGCTGCAAATTCAGCTTCAAAAATGGTTTAAAAACTCCTAGTTTTTCACCTATCACAAAGTTCCATTAAAATATATACACATAATACAATTAAAACACATTTACTATGTAGTAAGTTCTATTGTAAAAGACACCATCTAACAAACACGTGTCTACAACTATATATAAAAAGATAAATATTTTGCAGAACCATTCATTTCCATGAGAAAGAAGCCTGCAAGTAGATAATGCTGTGTACAGCAGATTTCACGGTGACAGTGGAATGTTAACAAAATGTTGTGTGACCTTTCTGCATTTAAATTTTCAGTCCAAATCGTGCATTAATAGAGTGCTTGAAGCAGAACTAGAAAATGATTTATATAAAGACTGGTGTTAATTACTGACTGTGATCAGGAAGATAAATGAGAGAATGTAAGGCTCTCAGTAGCACCCTCGTCAACTCTTGCTTAATTTTCCAGTGTATTGCCACTGTTCTCTACAGAGCTTCTAACTAGCCGTGAGGCCACCAATGTCATGTTCTTCCTCAGTTGCTCTCCACTCTGCTCCCACTTATCAAAGGGATAACAGTTCTGTCTGAGGTGCCTGACAGCAAATCAGCCCCAGTAACTAAAATAAAATAAAACTTCTAACATACAACAGCATAATTAATTTCATCTTATGATTCATACTGCTCTTACTACAACAAAAGGAAAGCTGGAGAGAACATCTCTAGATGGCTCCTATTCCTTCTGGCACCAGAGGAAGCTCTCTGCTTCAGAAGCATTGGGATGAACCAGTATTTGTAAGCCTTCTGCTGCTGGATTTAGTCTGGTCAAGATAAATATGCAAAGGATAATCAAAGGGAAGGGACAAGTTAACAAAGAAACAGACAAAACAGCACAGATGGGAAAGAGAAAGAATAATCAGAAAACCAGGGAAAACGTTTGTGAGGCAAAGGAGGACAGAACTTGTAGATAGTGGTAACTTTCATGTATGTAATTAGAAGTTTAGAAGCCCTGCACCTGAAGAGAATATTTGCATCCCCAAGTTCAGGGTCAGTCAATGGCTTTCAGCAGCTTTGATTTAGTGAACAGAACCTTCCATGGAATGCATCCCCTGTAAATATATTTTGCAGAGATACTGTAAAATTTCTCAAGAACATTGTTATAGATTAATGGAGTATGGAATACCCTTAACGGGAAATTAAGCTATAACAACGCACATCAAAATCTTTACACTGCTGCTGTAAAAATACTTACTAAAAGATATAGCCAGCAAAGTTAACCTTTACTTTTACAAAAGGGCTGTCCTGTTCATATCTGGCAGGCAGTTGAACCTGTCTCCACTCTCCTGTTGTGCCCACCTTTCTACAGCTCTTTCTGGGTCAGCTTCTCACTGAAAGTTTAGTGGTCCTTCCATATCTTGCTGTGTATGCACTAAAAACCAGTCTGAACAGCATAGAGAGAGAAGCTGCCTCTCAGCACCAAGTATCTGTTATCTTACTCTCAAAGCTTCATCATCTACTTCACTTCCCTTCACTCTCAAAGACTGCTACAGTCTTTTGTAGGGTCAAGCCCAAAAGAGCTGCTGAATAGTATATTTTACACAATATAAAAACATATCAGAGACAAAGAGGTGGACTAAACAAGAAAACTTCAGTCAGCATCAATACTTGGGGATAAATCTTGCCCACTTGCCTTTTTAATTGTAGGATGAGCTATAAAGGAACTCAGCCTTCAGTGCAGCGCTACGTGGAACATTCACCACCCCTTCCGAAAGAAGAGATTAAAGGAACAACAAATACCATTATAAAAGTGGGAGCTGTATTTCTTCAGTCATGCTGTCACTTAGGAAAAAACACAAAATAGTAATACCCAGATTTTATTCTCAGTCTCAACTAATCCACTGACTGCTTTCCACCTTGGTTCAGTGAGAGCCAAGCTGCAACAAACACCACAATATATGAAATCACCTCAGTGGTCTGTGTCATCAGGCAGAAAACTAACCCAATCTGCATGAAACTGACTGAATCCAACATGCTCTACCACCCACAAGGTCCAGTGTGATTTGACTGCAACAGAAAATGAGGGGGCTTCAGGAAGGCATTTTTTGTCTTACATGTGGAGAGCTACACCCACTCCAACCTTGCTTTCTGCACTGCACCCTCAGTCCCTTCTCTCTGTGGGAGCCTTCTGCAAGTTTCTGTCTTCATTTCCCTTATCCTTCAATGGCAATACCCAGAAACACCTTAACTTCACTTCTTAGCTCATGCTAAAGTCTATTTTCTTATGGTAACATCTCATATATGCTCTATGCACAGCATCTCTCAAACGTAACCAACTGATGTTTCAAAGAAGGTCATAATAAGCGATCAGATATAACAAAAGGAAAAATAATGTAAATATTCTAAAAGTGCACTAGCCTTCGACTCCTCTGTGACTGGAGTTAGTTGAAACCCCAGTCATCCCCACTGGTTCAGTCTGCAGAGCAGCTACATATGTGTGAACTATATGAATTCCAGAGGAAACCAAACCAAGAACTCCACTACAGGAACCCACTAGATGCACTCCAAATACTAAAAGCAACATAAGAATTCAAAATAGTTCTCCAGACAGCCTCAAACCATCCACCTGGTGAGGAAATTCAGTGCAGCAGACCATGCCAAGTCTAGTTCAAAGTAAAACAAACCCTCAACTTAAATAAAGGGGAGATGTAGGGCCATTCCCACCAACTGCTGCAATTTACTCATTCACTTCTTGCAAACACATACACAACCTTAGTTTTCTCCAGGTTTTTCAGTGACTGTGCTTACTTGGCAGAAAAGCAGAAGTAGCGGCATTTAGGTTGTTACTGAAATCTTTTTGCTTCATTTACACAGGCGTTCAGTGGAACAAAGTGCCAGCTTGCACCTTTTTTCCTCCCCTAGAAAGCTTCTCCACTCAAACCTAAAGTCAAGGTGCAACTTAAGTCCAGATGCACAAGTAAAATTGTCCACCCTCCTGTAGTTTACAGCTACACTTTAACAGTTGGAAGAACAGTACAACTGGGCAAACACTTCAGAGAAGCAACATCTGACCACATATGGGACTATCCCACCATGAAATAAAATATGTCCCCTCAGTTGCCATTCAGTTCTTTGCAATTAACCATAACGGACACAAGGAGGATAAAAAGAGGGAGAGGAAGTGCCGTGTAACATGTTCCTAACAGCTAAAAGCAGACAAGCACCATGAGATAGCCAGACAGATGTAACAAAGATCACAGCAAATCTGTCACCAAGAGACCAGAGGCACACAAGTGCTACATTCATGTCTGCAAATAAGAACTGACCAAACACGCTAACCCTCCTACAGAAAACACACACCTTTTCTCTCTACAGTAGGTGGCTAATAGTACAATTTGAGACACTGACAGACAACTCTTCCACCTCCATGAAACCACACGGAATGTAGCACCGCTCTGCATATTTGAAAGGAATTACTGAACACAACACAACTGAGAAAGCTCATGACATATGATGCCTGTTTCATTTTCTAATGAAAACTTGTCGCGTTATAAAAATCTGGAAATCACACCAAGTGAAAAGCTCATGCTGTATAACAATATTAACAGAGTATTTTCTGACGAATCACTCAACATGAGGCAAATATCATTAAGAGATCAAGTGAAAAAAAAACAAGACTGGGAAACAATCAAAAGCATATTTTCCGTGGCAGAAACACACAAACAGGAAAAGCGTAAAAAAAAAGAAGGTATAGCTGATTTACGCACAAAAAAGGGGATTTATGTATAGTAGTGACTTGCTTATCAAATTTTAAACACTAATACCCCAAATAGAGAGTTAACATACCTCTAACTTTAGAAGATCATGGTTGGCTCCAGGGATGATGTACTAAACTGCTTCTAGATAATTCTTTACTGCTGTCTTAATAGAAGCTCAATTTAGTCCCTAACAGTTACTATGGACTAGTTTGCCAGTATACGTTGTCATGCAAAAAAATCCCACCAAACTCATATTGCCTTGAAAACAGGATTTGCTCTTTCATAGAGACCAGCAAAAATAACATACGTTATATTCTTTCCAGTGACCCAGAGTGCTTAAGAAACTGCCTTTCAGAACAATTCATTCCTTATAAAACACACACTGAGCAAAATGCAGCAGCTTATTCTGAAGAAAATACAGAAACATATCTAGGCTACAGCATATAAAGAACTGCATTTCTACCTCTGGTGAAAGACTTGAATTCAGAGGCAACACTCAGCTACCTATCGTTACTGTTATGTTTCTTGGATGATAACTGATTTAGTCTTGGCCAGAAGATAAAATTTCCACTAACTGGAAACCCAGGGCACTCCAGAGCACAAGGCTGGCCTAAGCCCAAAAGTGGCAGCTCAGAAAAGCATCGTCATTACTTTGAAGAGCATTGCCTGGCAGTGCTCTTCAGTAGTCTGACAGCAGCAGCACTTTGCCTACCCCATGCAAGCTCCATAGCAAAGGGCACTAGAAGCCAGTAAACTGGGCTGGACAGCCCATGGAGAACATGCTGCACCATCACCAACACTTCTGAACAAGGACACCCAGCAGGGCACTGTAATCATCAGAAAACCACACTTCAACACAAATGACCACCAGCATGTAAAAAACAGCAACTTTTTAAAACCATGTTGTCTTGTTATTCATGTCAGAAAGTTACCAAAAAACATTTACAAGTCACTCTTCTAATCATCACCAGCATTTTACCTAAATAGATCAAGCCAAATCCTCCCTGGCCGATCTGAGTGCCCAGCCTCCAGACTTTTCCTTCGGTGTCTTTCAGGATCATGTCTCTTGGAAGAGGAACTGGCAGCTTGCGTCTGCCGCGACCCTTAGGCGGCATGGCACCTTGAGAGGGGTAAGGGGAGGGGGAGAAATGAAAGAAGTAGTTGACTTTTGTCAGAAGAAACAACATCCCTCGACGTCCGTTGCCCAACTGGCACCAGGCTGGGGCCCAGCTCTCCGCCGCCTGCCCCCTCAGGACGGCGGCCCGGCGCCTCTCCCCCGCCCCCGTTCGGTTGAGCGGCCGGGGCGGCTCACTCGCAACGCCCTCCCCTCCTCCGGCCGAGGAGACCGGGGCAGTCAGCGCTCCGCTCGCTCCCCTCACACCCACCTCCGCCGGGCCCTCGCGGCCTCCCCCAGGAGCCGGCTACAAACTTCCCAACCGGGAACTTCCCGGAGGCCAGGCCCAGGCGGAGGAGGAGGCGGCGGGCCGCCGTCTTCCCGCGGGAAAACCCCGGCACGGCGGGGGCAGGGCCGGGCCCGGCCCGACCAGGACTTTGCGGGCTCAGCCCGCCCTGTCCGGC
>VXAK01008132.1:13552-39432 GCA_013399435.1 Arenaria interpres
AGTTGGAGAGAAGTTGGAAAGGGTCTTGGAAGCCTCTCTAAAGGTGATGAATTCTAGAGGCATGTACTTTCTGAGAGTGTCCTGCCCTCAGATCTTCCAGGACTTTCCAGGTGGAGTTTTCCATCTTATAGTTGATAACTGCTACGCTGTTTCTGAAGGTGATGATATAAGATGTGAGGAGATCGTGATTGGTCAGGACAGACAGACTTGTTCACACAGGAGCGTAGAGATGTTACAACCCGTGGAACTGGAATTTAATCTGCGAATAAAGTAATAGACAGTACAGTACAAAGCTATAATGATATAATACAGAATTAATCTGTCATAAATCCCTCCTGCACAAGAGAGTCAGCTTCATGCAGTCTTTAGCAGGGTCTTAACAGTAGCTAGAGAATCTTGGATTGCTTTAATGAGCTAAGCTTGAGTTGATAGTAGCTAGAAGTCAAGTTTAGAAGAAAATAATTTGTGTAGTCAGACAAAGGTGAAACAAGGCTGTTTCATCAATGGTACTCTTTGAGAATGAAGGGAGAAACAGGTTTGAATTTACAGGTATGCACCTAACACTGACTTCACTATATGTTTGAAGTGATCTGGATTCAAGTCTTGGACAAGCCTATTGGTGGGGGGTGTGTATTTTAAATGTATCTTCAAAATACTGCTCAGGGACTGCCTGAGCAACACCCTGTGCCAGGCACTTCTCATGAAGGAGATGGCGGTTGAGGAAGTGAAGGCGATGCTTTAGTGGAAGACACAATATGCTTTGCCGGGTGCTTTGTATATGAGTATGATTCTCTTTTCATGCGCATGAAGTTCAGATTTATTTCCTGGAAGATACCTAACACAGGAAAAAAATGCATTTTTTTTTTTTTTTCCCCGGAAGACTCTTTCAAAACCCTATGAGAAAGCAGATAACCTTAGCAAGAGTTTTGGAGGCAGAGATGGGCAGAATTGTTGCTTCTGTTCCTAAACTAATTTATCTAAGTAGACCTGTGTAATCTTGTGTAGATGCCCTCAGAGAGACTGAGCTCCTGCACTAGCTTCCTGTTATCCTTGAGGTTTCCCATGTGCTAGGACCATAAATTAGTTTTCTCTTGTGTTGCTTTTCACACGGATTCCTTTTGCACTTATTACAAGCAAGGGTTAGCCTTTCCCCTCTCTCTATTGACACACACACATGTACACAGACACACACATCCCCTCATAAACTCCACCCATCGTAATCTATTATAGATGTGTCAACATGCTGATTTACAGAAGTTCTCAGCAGAGGATGTGACAGATTGCAGGTGTTCTTGTTGCTTCTGGTATCTGTGGCTATTGTGAATATACTGAGATATGAGGAATGTTTTACCCTCAAAGATTGATCTGATCGGACATGTTTTACCTGCTCCCCACTTCTGCCATATTTTCTGGTAAAATGGCTGATGTGGCTGTCTTTAATCTCTGTAGAGAGCTGAGAATTGACTGGGAACCTCATGTGTGATAAAGCATATGTCAAATCCATATTTATGAGACTAGAAATGTTCTAAACTGTAAAAACCCTTAAAGGTAAGATTCATACATCGTATAGACAGGGAGGAACAACCAGTCCTGAATTCCAAAAAACCTTTCAATGTCTGATGCAGACAAGTACCTTGTGCGAAAGAGACAATAACCTTCAAATAAGCTAGAAAACTGGAGGGGGTAAAACCCCCAAACTTTAAAACAAAAAGAAAAAAGTGTATTTCCTTTTGAGCTGAGAAAGAAAGTGTGGAGAAATTTAAATGTGGCAGGGGAGAGAGAAAGAGGAACTAGGTCTGTTTCACTAGGTGGTGATTTAGTGCTATGGGTGCCAAGCTGTGCCTGAGCAAAACTAGTGAGCACTTGAAAGAAAATATGGCAGCAATCTTCACATGTAGAAAACCAAGAAGAAGAATAGATGTATTCTCTCCATAGTAGATAAACAAGAACTACAAGAACTGGTCTGTAAATGCAAGAACTAGTTTATCCTGCTATTTAAAACTTTTTTTTTTTTTTTAGCTGAGAGACAACACTGGAATAGTGTGGAACTCTTGCAGGGTGGCTTTTCAGAGCACTTTATGTAGATCATAGATCTCATTGAACTGCCTTATGTTAGGAAGATGAGCTACGTAATCCTTTCTTTTGGAGGTTTTTTTTTAATTTTTTTTTAAATTTTTTTTATTTTGGACTATAAGCAATGAAAGTAACCGCATTTTTTCTTTGATGTCTATATCTATACACTGTTAAGCTTTGTGCCTTTATCTCCTCAAGACACAGCTGGGGAGTCCTTCAGCTTTCAGAGCAGAAACAAGTTATAAACCACTGTAATTATTGCTGTACAAGTTTGTCAGATTGGCTGAAAGCTTGCTTCCCTCCTTCCCCTTTATAAGCATACATTTAAATGGTATTATTGAAATATATGGCTTTTAACTATAGAAGGATAAATATAACAAATTAAATTTGTGAACAGTCTTCATCTATTTGACTTGAAGTCCAACAACTGCATTGTAAGAGTTCAGCAGGGTTAGCTTTTCAAGATGTTCCAGCATGTTCTTATGTTTGGGGTGGCTATGAAGTATGCAGGTAATAGAGCTTCATTAGGGCTTGTAAGATAGTGTGATGTACCAGTGAGGGAGGAGGAAATCACTGATTAGACATCAACTCCTTGTTTATTCATTATGTACCTGCTATATATTCTGGTGCTTTGCTATCAGCAAGTGCCGATATTTAGTAAAGTTTGTTCTTAACTCTTCTTACTCTTGAGAAGAGTTCTTTCTAAGCACTACTTATGCTGAATTTTTGGTGTGTGTGGTTGTTTGTTTTTTGTTTTGTTTTTAATGTAGAGCCTGTTTGGTTTGGAAGAGTCATCAAGACATATAGGTTCTGGCAATGACTCTTAATCAGAAAATTGTTTGGCAAGTGGTTGTTTCTAGCCATTTGTTCTGTCTGTGGAGATTCCCGAGAGAATCATAAAGAGTTAAACCAATATATTTCATCAATGTGATCAAAACAATCTCTAAAATATTTGAAGGCATTCTCTTTGTCAGAGCACTTGGTCCTACTCCTGTGTTTTGCTTTTGCTTTCCTTAATTTGACATGTTGTTTTATTGTTGTCTATGTCTTTCTCTTCCTATCCTCTTTCTGAACCACCTTATTTAGTTTATATTTGAGTTTTGAAATGGGCAGATGTTCTAGAGAGAAATGTTTTCTTATGACGCTGTTGCCAAATGTTTTGCATAAATCAGTTTGCAGTACAGGAGGCACTTAAAAAGATAGCTACTACTATTTATCCTTCAAACTAGGTTATGAGATCTTAGTGCACCCAAGTTGAGGAAGTAAAACATGCAAGGAAATAGTTGTTCTCAGGTCCATTAACAAAACAAATCATATGGTGACATAATCTAGTTTATAAGATTGGGGATGTAATGAGAGAAGTATGTGTGAATAATTCATTCGGTGTACCAGGGCTTAATGCGTGGATCCTGTTGATTGTTTCATTAGTTAGTTTGCTTATATGCATGACTGATAGTAGTTTCCTTACTGAAGCTTTGCTTTTAGTTTTTAGGAAAGGGTGGAAAATAATTGTGAGCCTCTAGTAGCCTCATGAAATGTTTTCCTGTGTTGTACTCAAAAGGTGGAGTTGACAGGTTTCCCTGAATTTTGTGCAGTTGGCAGATTATATGTTATGTTAACACTGTTCCTCTATAATTGTGCAGGTTGAGTAGATCTCTGATTAATGTTCTTCTAAATACTGAATTTAAAAATTCTAATTGTATATTATAACTGAGACTTTTGTGTTTAGCGCTAATGCCTTGGGCAAAACCAGTTCTGGGAAAAAACCTTCGTCTTCCCCTTTGTACAACTGTCTCACTCTTTTCCACTATGGAACTCTGTTTTTAATAATTTCTGGGATCCAAGAATAATTCATCTTGAAAGAAGACTTAGAATGTCTTTTAAGCCCCTGCTCAAAGAGAGGTCAATGCTGAAATGAGAACAGATTTCTTGAGGCTTTGTTGAGTCTGATCTTCAGAACCTTCAAGGACAGAGACACCACAATCTTTTTTGTTCCAGTGCTTGACTCTGGATGAAAAGTTACTTACTTAAGCTGGAACTTCCCATTTCAATTTATGACTGCTGTCTGTCACTTCTGCTACTGTGCACCTCCATAAATGGCCTTGGTTTCATCTTCTCCATAACCTCCTCGTAGGTATTGAAAGGCATGACTCTTTGTCATGGCAGGTCTGTCTTAGGCCCCAGTGATAGACAATGTTCTACCATCTTTTAGTTGCTTCATCAGGTCTAAACACTTTATTTTCTGACATGTTCTTTTAAAACAGTTTGCACTAACACTACAAGCTCTTGAACTGAACTCTCTGCTATTTAATATTCAGGTGGTCTTTTTTCCCACAGACACTCCTGTTCTCACAATTGGAGTATGTGACTGTTCTCATAATTACGAAGTCTCAAGAGTAATTTCCACTAAGTTGATTGCACGAATGGGAGAAGATTTTTTTCATTTGTCATGGTAATACAGGAATTTCCCTTCTAATCTAGGGCTAAACCAAACCCTTTAGCTCCATTTACCTCAGTAGCCATTTTCTTTTATTACCTTTATCAGCCAGAGTACCTTAAATGAAGTTAGTGCTGTACAGAAAAAAATTGTTAGCTGGTAGAAGGTTTTATGTCTTATGTGTTTTTACTTTAGATTATTCTACAGTAGCTGGCAAGGAGCTGCTTTGTGCTTTTATCCATGGACAAGGATTTGACTTGGTTTCCTAAAAAGCGGAAGTCAAAATTATGCTGTAATAGTATCTCTAGCTTGTTAGATAAAAGCACTGTGAAAATGCTATTTGGAAGGCATTACGAAAACTTTGGTCAGGGCCACAGCATACAGTGTTCCTGATGTTCCTCTAGGTCCTATTTTAATTTTGGCTATTCAGTATACTCCCAAGGTTTTGTGTCAAGCTAAGTTGCTAATTTTCAAGACACAAAAAAAAGGATCTACATACGACCGGTATTAAAATTTGATGTGTTGGGAACACATCATTGGTCACGAAATTAGATAATTATCTTCTAAAGTGACAAAGCTTCAAAGATGAAAAGCAGAAATATTCAAACTTCAGCTTTACCTTGAAGCTAAATGACTATCATTTTATGACAGCTGTGCAAAATGTATGACTGCCGTGCTGTTTGTACATGATGCTATCGTATTACATTAATAGAAATTTTCACTGATAATGAAAACTGGTAGGAGGCTAAGAGTAAAGCTTTATGTTATGACTTGCAGCCATTGACTATCTGCATCCAACAAATTTATTACCCCCTACGCACATCGTGCCTTTTACAATATCATCTGCCATTTCTTCAATAAAGTACAACAAGAAAGATGATATTCTAGATGGCACGATACAAAAAAATCTGAGTATACTTCAGACTTCCACCTGTCACTACCAACTGCAAAGAAATTTTGCAGTGATTTCTTTGATAGAGGTGAGTTCTGACATTCCCCTGGAACTTTCCTTGAAAAACTGCATGGGGTAGGTGTGAGGAGTGTAAAAGAAAATGTGAGGATTTCTGTTGGCCAACTCAGATTTTAATTTTCCTAATGAAATCAAGACAGCAAACTGTATTCCAGATATATCTGGCTTCTTATCCTAGGTCTGTTATCACTTTCTTGATGGTCTGCTTAGGCCAAGTGATCTTAGTTGCCAAAATTCAGTGAAGCCCTTAAGGATGACATTATCTTAACCTGTAATGTCACACACGCAAATCTGGTGTGTGTGATGCCGGTGGCAGGATTTCATCCAGAATGCCAGAAGCCTTGGATTGAAAGTTACAACCACAAGCTGAGTCCATATGCACACACACCCCTCCAAAATGGAGGCATCTTTGCCTAACTTTTCTGTGTAAAATGGGCCTAGAAATATTGCCTTTTTCTTTACATTTCTAAACTTTGAAGTTGTTTGGATCAGGAACAACACTTTTTGTGGAGTGTTTAGCATATGGAGAGGATCAGGTGGCGAAGAACAGTTTTAGCATATGGATATGGAAGCAAAGTATACTGAATGGATCAGCTCTGAGAGCTACCAAGCATTAATTTTAACACACTTTTTAAATAAAACTTCTTTCACTACTTAAAAGAGAAATGGTTTCCTGTACCAGTCCTGAATAACTACAAAATTGATAGAAACCCTCTTATTTCTGCTGCTGATATTTGGTATCTGAAGTTGGCAATAAACCTCTACATGGTATTGTGCTGGCAGGTGAAATTGAACCCTTTCTTGTCAGAGAATGGATTCTTCCTGTGCTTTGAATAGAAAGTGATATGCTATGCTGATATTGGAAAGTAATTTTCAATTTTGCAAACATTTTCTTTTTTCCCCTCATACTTTTTTTATTCCCACCCTGGTCTGTCTTTCTTATTATCCATTTTCCACATAACTACAGTTCTGCGTTATTTTTTTCCATCGAGATCTGTCGGAATTTTTCTGACCTTTTCTGATTTTCATCCAAGTGAGATCCAACCAGTAATACTCAAATTCCCAAATATCAAATGCAGTTAAATTGGGAATCAAACAATTTTCTTTATCCTGATTATTTCTGTCTGCATTGCAATTTCCACAGAAATTTTATTTTCTGTGTGTGCTCTCTCACTGTCTTTTTCTGTGCTCCCACTTGTTTATAGCTGTTGCTTTTTTCCTCTGGAAATTTTTACCATTAATGTTTTTTTTCAGTGCCTTGAGCAGCTGTAATCATAATGCTGCAGTGAGGATCTGGTCAGCTGGAGAAAAATATGCAGAAATAAAATGAGAAATGGCTTAATAACACTTTAATACATAAGAATGGGGGAAGGTTATGCAAATACAAGTACTGTTCTTAAAATTATCTTTTCATAAAGTTATGATGTTTGAATGTTTAAAAGGAAGGATAAATACATTAGGATCTACTGTTGCATTTTACATGTTGAGAATGTTATTGGAAAGAGAAGGTTATTATTTCCCCAATAACAGCTGATATACTTGGTTGTACATTGGATGTTGTGTTCAGGAAGGGAAGGGGGTGGGGAAGGGAGACAGGATTCCCTCCAAAATAAAATTGAAATTTTCTGTCATGGCAGGGGAGGCAAGTTTACAGCATCCTTCTGAGAATACAAATTGCAGGGAGGAGTCGGTATCAGGAAGCTACTGCAGTCTGTTTAGAAACAGCTAAAGATGAGAAGGAGGACACGTAAAGGTAGTAAGATGAAGAGGAATGGAATGTATTGGGAGTGAAGAAACAGAATGGCTGAATAAAGTGTTATTTTTTTTTTTCTTTATGGTTTAATACAATTGCAAAATACATTTATATGTAATTCAGTCAGTATCTGTTTTCTGGTAGTGATTTTTGACAAATCTATTAAATGAATTATTTTCATGTTAAAAATATATAAGCCACAGTCAGAAAGTCAGGTTTGGTATTTTAGAAATGCATGAGTACCACATGATTTCAAAACTTCTGCCAAGAACTAAAATTAAAAGGAAATTATGTGCTAAGAAACATAAATTTCATTTCAGGAAAAGCATCTGAAATAAAACTGAGTGTTGGTAATGACATAATTCTGACTTTTGTCTTTGGTTTCCCAGATGCTTAAAATGTGAATGCTTTAACATCTTTTAAAAATTTTACTTTTGCTCTACTGAAGTTCTTTATTCTGTACAGCCCCAGTTTAATAGGAATAGAGTTCAACTACCTTTATAACTTGGCGCTAATCTGGGCAGTCCACTTTAAGCACGCTATTAATGTAAATATATGTATGTTCAGTAGAACTTCCTCAGTATTACAAGATGTCTGGGGAATTTTGTCTGAAAAAGGATGGTAGAAAACAGCATTATATGTGGGATTGGCACCTCTACTTATGTGCTGGAATAATTCAAATGTTAGTGTATAGAATTACTCATGTATGTTCATATTTATATGATTGGATGCTGTTTATTTATCTTGGTTTATAAATATACAGGAGTTGTATAACTGAAAACTCTAATTATTCTGAACATAGTTTGTCAGACAAAACCAGCTGCTAACTCAGCTCTTCTCAAGAATCTTCGGTAAAATGCACAACCTAAATAATAGTGTCTTGAAAAGTACAAAATTCCAGTTTTTCACTCAAATCCTCTGTGCCTATTGAATATCTTCCTCTCAAGTGTCTAGTAAAAAATGATGGCTTTCTGGTGCGGCCAGGAGGGCAACAAATCCGGGCAGACTGTGGCTTGTGTTGCTTGAACTTCACTCACTTAAAGCAAAGTTTTCAATATGATAGCACAACTCTGTAATTTGGCAGAGATGCTCCTTTCACATCTTAGATACTGGTGGAAATGTCAATATGTTTGTTGGTTAGTTGGTGCAATTGAATTAAAATTAAATGCTCCTTTCATTTTAGAAGCCTCCAAAAAGCCTATAATCCTGGTTTTGTCTCTGACCTGTTGATAGACCTTGTGCAAATCAATTCTAATACATATCTCATTCCATATTTATAAAGTTGTGGAAAATAATGCTTACTGTCTGCAGTTTAAAAAAGAGGTTTTGATGACAGCTTGTGTGTAAAATTTGCTTTTGTCGGGTGATTTTTTTTTTTGGTGTGATCTTTTTAGGTTTGTTGTTTTCACTGAATTTCACTGAATTTCACTGAATTTTTTTGGAGTTGGAAGGGACCATAGAGATCATCTAGTCCAACTCCCCTGCCAAGGGGCAGGGTTTTGTTGGGGATTTTTTGCTGGGGGAAAAAACTAACTCGCGTACAGCCAGCTNAGCAGGTCCATGCCTAACCTGTATTGATGCCTAACATTCTTCTTCCCCAAGTGCAGGACCCTACACTTTTCCCTGTTGAACCTCATGAGGTTCTTCCTTGCCCAGCTCTCCAGCCTGTCCAGGTCTCGCTGGATGGCAGCACGGCCTTCTGGGGTGTCAGCCACCCCTCCCAGTTTGGTATCATCAGCAAATTTGCTGAGGATACACTCTGTCCCCTCATCCAGGTCACTGATGTGGTGACCACTGTTGTGGTGGTTCTTTTTTGGTCTGGTTATGTGGGTTTTTTACTTGTTTATATTTTTTAAATATAAAGTCACATCAAATATCACTTACTAGTATGTATTGATGAATGATTGACCTAGTTGACTTTTCTGTGACTTCCCATATTGTAGCAGTACTGTCAAAAAAGAAGTCTTGAAATCTGGATAATACAGCATTGGTTTCCATAGGCTTAGGAACTTGAATGAAAACAAGATGAGTGCAGGATTAACATCATTATTTCAATCTCATTTATGAGTAAACAAATTACCACAACATTTGAACTCACATCAGTTCAGGAGCAATAAAGGCAAATGCAGATGGGAGTTACTGTGCTTGTTGATATGAATGGCACCTCTGTAGTAGCCTTGTGCCTGAAATAAGGCACAATTTTTGGTAACTGCATGCATGCTTTTAATCAAAAGTACTTGCATAAAGTGTTGATTAGCTCAAATACTGTAAAAGAATAGCTGGTTCTGTGTTGACTATCTAGGGCTAAAGACATGACTGATGATGAGAAATGATGTAAAGCAAGCTAAGGAAAAGAATAGCTGCTGGACTGGCAGCTAGTTAAGGTACATGCAAGTAAAAAAATATTTTCCACATATATCTGGGCTATATGAGTGGGTCTGTGTCTACTATGATTATATACCATCTTGCAAGCCTTTAAACCAGTGCTTAGAATGCTGATTATTGTATAAATTGCACAAGGATTGGATCTGCAATCTGGAAGTTTTTTTTCATATTCACAATAGTCATACACAGTAATGAGACTGTTATCTGTAATGAGACTGTATTCTGTTAGAAAAGAGGTGTAGAATGTTTGAGGGTGCAATGTTCTTTAGACTGGAAAATGCTATGGTTTAAATACGAAGAGTAATTGTAAATCTGCTTATGGTTTCACATTAAGTCAAAATGCAATTTATTTTAACTGCAAGAGTGTATGTACTTTGCCGATTTTTACTTTTTCTCCTTGGTGGGTAGGAGGTTAGAATTGAAAAATGGCTTTTGTTTCCTTGTTTAATTGCCTAAAGAGGAAAGTAACTGGAATAGAATCCCATTGTAGGTGAACAATAAAATAAGATTCTCTCACCTAGTGATTTCAACATATGCACTCCCTAATTCTTCTGTTCATTCCCTCCTAGAGGAGCTGGCAGTCCTTCTGTGGCACTAGCTCTTCTCCTTCATTATGTCATGTATGAGGAATTGCTTTTTTCCATTTTAATAAGAGTGGCTTGATATACAACATATCTTCTGCCTTAAGCATTTATTTTTCTTCTACTTTCTGATACTTTTTAATTTCCCCTCCCCCGCTTCCTTCCAATCCTCTGTCTTCACTTCAGCTTTCTGATATTATTTGATAATTGGCTTTTTCAGAACGCAACTTTTCTTAATCCTGTTTTCAGATTTACTCCTATATATTAACTTAAATATATGTATGTACATATGTGTAGTGAAACTATGTTGAATTTTGTTTCATAGTACATAGTATTAAGCTACTTAGTACCTACCTGTTTCATTAGTTCTTAGAACTATCCCAACACCTGTCTCTTAACATACCTAGTCTTGATGTACATGGACCCGTCTATCTCTACTAATATTATTCTACCTTTTATATGCCTCTTTCTTTTGAAGACATTTAGTCTAGAATGTCTCCTTGATTGTAGAATGTGATCTCATTTGCAAAGTGGAAATGATTCTCTGTTTGTTCATAATGAATCTTTTGCCCTGCTGTTGCCCTAAATTCATTCTGTAATCTCTAGTCCCCCACTGATACTTTCAGACAAAGGAAATTTTGGAAAAAAGTAGTAAAATACGAAATCATGTTTTTCATTTACCACTCTTCAAGCTTTCCAAAGCTGGAAGAATTGTTCAGGATACAAAAGAGGGCGGGCAGGGGGGAGCGGGAAGAGAGGAAACATTAATTAAAGGACAATTCTGAAAACCTTGATAATATTCTTTATTTATCATACCGTTTCTGTCATTACAAACTTCTTAGTGGTGGCTTCTTTAATTTGATGATAAGGCAATGGGACTGCGGGAGACTCAAGTCCTGTTACTCTGTGTGTTACCAGGGCCACTGGGTGATACTGAGCAAACGATTCTGTCCTGCATATGTTCTATCTAGCAGCAATGTCTAGCGCAGTTTTATGTTTTAGTGGGTATCTGGTACTCTGCATCTACTGAACAGTTGCAAAGGTGCTCTGAAATTTGTTTTTGACTTGCCATTGTACTTACAGCTCCATTACCAGGAGGATGGTAGCCCAGTCCTCTAGCATGATTAATTCAGAATATTGCTGTCACCTATTGCCACTTGCTGCAAAACCCACAATTAAACTGCGCTAGTTTCAGATTATTCCAGGTAGTTCAAAGACCAATTCAAAATATATTTTCTTTTAAAAATTTAATTAGCTTTTCTCAAGAGTGATACATAGTCTTGCTTTGTTTTATTTTTACTCCTCTCTATGCATATAGGTCATATTGTGTGACCACGCACTCGGTTAAGCATAGAAGTATTTGAATGTGTGGTAGTGAGATTTGTGAGATATAAATAAAGCAATTTGTTATATGTAGGAAAGATGGGTTTCTTACTAAAATAATATTTTTTTTTCTCCTATTTTATAATTGCATCTTTTTTTTTTTTATCTCCCTGCAAGAACCTGTTGTTCTGGATCTCATCTGCAATAGTTATACTTGTGTTTGGATAAAACTTGGAAGTGACAAAGTGTAACCGTCATTATTTATTCATGATGAGTGTTAAAAGCAATTAAAATATTCTTACACAATAGAAGCAGAATAGGATTGTCCCGTTTCAACATACTTTTTCAGGATCAGTTAAGAACTCAGGCTGTGCTTGTGGAAGTGTGTTCTGGGCTCTGAAATATTGTTGAAATAACATGTATGTGTTTGAGGAAGAGTAAGAAATAACACTTAATTCCATGGAAAAGGGAATAGAGGATGCATAAAACTACCTGCAATTGTAAAGCTCTAAAAAAGTATATTTTTCTTTAAATGAAAATGGTTGCCATTAAAAGAGATAATTGGATCGGTTTCTTTGTGCAACAAATCATATGACCTTGAGCTAACTATTGTGCTAAAAAGGGGTAGCAGTAGTTTTATGCCTCTTTTTTTTTTTTTTATTCCATGTTTAATATTCTATTTTTTAAGCTATTTACCTGTCCCTTGTACATCTTAAGTTTTCTCTCTCATTGGTACCAACTGAAAGATTTTATAAGATATGTCATGTTATGGCCTTACGCTGTCCTTAAAAGTCCAAAACACCACTCCCACACCCTCCTCAAACCCACAAAAACTCCACCCACCCCAAGTCTCAGAAAATCATGTACTAATTTGTCAGTATTATGTAGCTATATAATAATAATGTAAAGCATTATGAGGCTAGATAAAAGAAGATATAAAAAGTTATAGAGCCATTTCAATACACCTAATTGTCTGAAATTTGTGAAATTTATCACTAATGAGTTTTGCCTCGTGTGTTGTCTATACTTTGTTTCCTTCATCTGAAGAGTCTTAAAAATCAAATAGGCCTGTGACATAGTTCCAACTTTGGATAAGGATTACAGGACAAAGTTTTTTTTATTTTTGTAGCCTGGATAACCACATTATTGAAGAACAGAAAAAAAGCTGATGGAAAAAAAAAACCCAACCCTGTACAGATTCCCCACTCTCCCATGTATTCATTATATATTCAAGGATTGCTCTACCTGTGCAGAGACAAAAATACTCAAGTACTGCAGCAAGATGTTGTAGTGCAGGTGGTGTTCGTCTGGGCATGGAAAAAAAAAATAGTAAAAAAAAATCTCCCATAGTCTGGTCTTTCTGGAATGTGGAGAAAGCGTGAAGAAAGATTTGCTCTGTTTGTGCTATATAAGTATTAACGATAGTCCATTGTGACATACAGAAGTAAAGGAACAAGAAAAAGGCAGTAGGTGAAACTGGATACCGTGGTTCATTGTACTAGACAAGCCAAGTGTCTTGTTGTTTGACCTTCTCAGCGCAAGATTTATTTTTGGTTTTTTGTAAGATACCTTCTGGATCCTTTCTTGACCTTTTAAAGAAAAATTCTTTTGTGTATAAAAAATATTCTTTGCAACTCCCTAACTGAAAAGGTGTTGCATACTTGTAAAAAAAAAAATTAAAAAATAGACAATTCTCGAGTTAAGCTGTTTGAGAAATTGTTTTCTATACATGTGGAAAAATTTTCTTTTTGCTTCTCTTTTTTGACACTGAAATTTCATAAGGTTTTTCAGGAAAACTAGCAATGATACAAAAAACCCCAACCACTAACCAAGAAACATCCTAGGTATTAAAATACACCAGAAATGTTTTAATCATCCTGATTATAAGTATTTTGACTTCCTCTTAAAATAGAAAAGTATTGAATCCATTAGAAATTGGTCTACCCTTTAGCTCATTTAAGGTGTTTCATTTGGGAGATAAACTTTATTTGTTTTAATATGCATTATTTTAAACTAATAACAATGGGTATTTAGCCCTATTTTCTTTAATGGCTCTATTAGCTTAAAATGTGTGGAGCTAGACTTCCATTTCTTAAAATGTAAATATTCAACATTAATATATCTTCAAAACTAGAATTTTTAACTTTCTGAGCTGAAGGAGAAGGCAAAATTCGTAATGTCTGACTTACCTAATCAAAGTTGCTTGAGAAGCTATTGAGGTTTGATATGACTTACTATGGTTTATAGAGGCAATGTTATCAATACAGATAGAAAAGTCATTTGACCTTTTTTCTTGCCCTGAGACAGTGGAAGAATATTAGAATGCTTTAACTATATATGCTTTTCGATAAAAAGTATACCTGTGACCATCTCTATGCTTTCTGATGAGAGGTCTTGAGCCTGTGTGATTTGCCACACCAGCGGTGTTGAAGTACGTAGGTAACAGAAAATAAAGGGACAGTGTGGTCAGTGCCACATTTGGCTGGCGCTGACTCCCTTGACAGAATGATGACTTGACCAGTTTGGGGATGAGCCTGGAGGCATGGCTAAGATTCATGGTGGCCTTGTTGTCGGTCTGGGTTACCTCTACAGTTCTCTTCCAATCTATGGGATACTGTATTCTCTGCTGAGCTGCTGTGGCTCATATATATAGCACTTATTCGGTGAAAATTGGAACTAAAATGAACCATCCTAAAGAATAAAAGTTAAGAAAAGACACAAACAAACAAAACCTCTGAGGCAACTTATTTCCCCAGAGCATGCTGTGAAAGAGATCATAGTTTTACTTAGTTGTTTTTATTTGGTTTCCCCCCCCCCCAAAGTTTATTAAACTATTGAACATAGTAGCAATTAGGTACTTAAACTGTGTACACGGAGTACCAAGTAGAAGTGGTATTTTAGTAGTGCTTAGCTACTGCCTAGGGAACTGCATCGCTTGGAGCTACATCATGTGTTCAGGAGTACATAGTACTAAAAACCCTAAATACTAGAAATACTAAGAAATGTGAGGGAGGCGAGAGGGCTCCCTTAGTCTACCCATCACCAGTACGTTTTTGTGGGGTATAGGTATATAAAGTTCTTATTCTGCTTGGTACACAGTTTAAACATTCAAACTAAAATAGAAAACTGTAAAGAAAACTTGATCTGTGGAATTGTCTTCCTACTAAGGTTTGGTGTGTAGCTGATCTCGGAGAGAAAATACTGGAAAAGGAAACAGTTATCAACTAAGGAGTTTTCCAGTTGTAAGATTGGCTTTGTAACCAAGTGCAGAGGCAGGCGATCATGGGTGGCAATGTCTCTCCGTGCGTCTGGGATTGCTTTTTGCCCCAAATGCTATTGGATCAGAATGTAGAGCAAATGCTCAAAGGGAAGTGATTTTTTGATTAAAACTTTAATCAAATAAGGATTAAAGTTTTAATCAAAGGCTGGTTATTAATGACTTATCACATATTTTTTTGACACACACTGCCCATTGTGTCAGATGTGTTGATAAATGTGTTTCTGAAGATTAGAGTGTTGCTTGGGTACTCATTTCTTATTCCCTCAGCTTTCCTGCTCCAAAACTGGGAATGGCAGCACAGTAAGACTTAGGCTGTGGTGTTACTGCATTTCTGTGTTTGCTGGGAGTCAAACCTTGTGGGAAAAGACTGTCTTGGGATATTGCAAGACTAGTTGAAACCTATAGCGTGTTGGGCTATTTTGATTTATTTCAGATAAGCTGAAACCTTTGGACACTTTATGTTCTTGACTCAGTCCTTAGCTCTTGAAGTTGACCTGGTTATAGGTCATTTTGTGATCCTTGTTAAGTTAAATTTAGTTCCTACTCTGAAAAAATGTAGCACAGTGTCACTTCTTTTTCATGTGCATTTTGATTTGTTTTGTTTTTTTTTCTTCTTTCCTACCCTGCATTAACCCTACATTATATCTCTGTAAGAGAAACCCTGTGTGTCTTATAATCATCACTTAGTAGCTGGACTGTTGATGCATATCTCAGTAAGGCTCTTCTAAGGTTTGTTTTTAGTACCAAAATATTCTGAAGAGGAATGACCACAAGAGGAATAGGTAAAATAAATAAAAACTCATAGTTGTTTTAGCTTTCAAACATTTATTTTTTTTTTTCTGTGTAGGGGAAAACCAGGTAAATGTAAGCTTCAGAGAACCCAGATTAATATAAACTACTGTACTGAGATATGTCTTAAATTTAGGGATCTCTTGCTGCTAAAAATGAAAATCACGTTTTTCTGTGGCTATCCCAACCTCTCAATGATGCTTATCAATACCCACCTATATAAAGGTATCTGAATAAAAAAGTATTATATTTTGTACAAAACACCTTTTTTTCTTGTCAGGGTTTGTTTTGTTTTCATTAGGAATTTGAGGCTTTAATTTTAGAACTTTGTGGGGACCGTGGAGAATTTTCTCTAACATTAGGTGTTTGTCTCTTTGTCTAGGTGTGGTTCTATTTTTTTTTTCTCTCTCTTCAAAGGAAAGTGTATTCCTCTTGTAAACAGTTGGCTTTTACTTAATGGACTGATACTAAAACTGTGGAAGTGCCAGAGGGTATTAAGTCACACTGGGAATCTTAGTTGCACTGACTGCAGTAAGACCAATAGCCTCAGCAAGGAATCATTGATGTCCAGCCCACGCTTTGTCTATGAGCATGTTCTTACCTGGACATCATTAAGATTAAGCCTTCATACCTGCAATCAAATTAATGATAAAGAAACCCCCAGATTTCAGCCCTGCTTCTTGCTGGGTAAGCTGCTTGAAAAGTTCCTGTATTCAGATTCCACTGTCTTACATGTTTCCATCTTGAGCTTTTCTCACCTGGGTGGAGTAATAAGCAAGTGACAGTTACAAACATGCAAATTACAGTGTTTTTGAACATGCAAAATACCTTTTTTCCCACTGATCAATATTTCATTTGCTAACATTTTACTAATCTATTTTGATTACTCAACTTGCCCTCTTCCTCCTACTAAGAGGGTACAAATTTTCAGGTAAAAGATTCTAGCTTTCAGGTGGTTCTCCTTAGCCAGTGCCATGTGCAAGCCAGACTTTTTAGCTAATCCATCTTGTCTCAACTTTCAAAAAAAAAAAAAAAAACCTTTGGCGTTTCTGCAGTTGCCTGAGCATCTTCCATCTATGATATGTGCTTTTTTTTTTTGCCTTCTTTCTAAGTTCTGGCTAGCGGCTGTGGAATTTAGCAATTTCTATCTTCAGTACAAATGAAAATACCTACAGATTGTTTCAGTCTGCTTTGACTGAACTAGCTAACTGCCAGTCTTTCTTCTCAGATAAGGCATAGACTGAAAGACTGTGTCCGTAGAGCCTTATGACAGGCAGCCGTAAGCGTGGCTGGGAGAACAGCACGCTCTGTGATCTGTTCAGTTTCCATTCAAGTGACTGCTTTGGAAAGCAGCCTGCAGCCTGAAAATCCTGGGCAGCATATGAAGCTACTGAACTGCTCTGTATGTGGAGCTGCCAGGCATGCTTAGGCAGGTGACACCTTCTGTGGTCCCAAAGGCATTCTCCAGCTGTATTTTCAGGTTGCCTGTCTAGAGATCTGGTCTGAGGGCTTGTCACCTCTCAAGAGTGGGTGCTCAGTGGGTGTCTGGCATCATGACCTCTGTAAGACAAGGTGGGTGCTTGCCATTAAGTTTGTCCTGATTTCCCAAAAAATTGTCACCTGTGCATATATATATTTTGTGTCTATTTCTTTTCCCTCTAAGCCCACATCTCCTTTCAACCACAGAAGATTCTGATGACTTTATAGCGTGTGGACAAAACCTGATATACAGTTTGAGTCTCTTACACCACCTGTCCCTTTCCTTCTGTTTTAGTGTCACTGCTGATGTGCTGATACTTGAAACTAACCTGCATTGCTTTCAAGTCCTGCTTCAAACAAAAAACTTGGTACTTTGTCAACACACGAAAAAACCCCAAATATAGTGAAAATCTCTTACCTTTCTAGGGGTAATTAAAACGCCTTAAGAATATTCAGTTCAACTTTGACTTGAAGAAACTGTTTGTATGCTTCTCTTTTCAGGAGTGCTCGGCCTAATGTGTAGATTTTCCTTAGAGCCCAATACCATCTCATTTCATGTGTTATGGGTACTTCATTTCGCCAAGCCAGGAGAAGCATTTTAATCCTCTGACACTGTGCTACAAGGCAAGGTGTTTCAAGAAAATTTTACTTGTTACACTGTTAGAGCAGAAAAAAAATCAAACCCACAACGCAACCCACACTGGATCCATAATAAGCTTTTATTAGCTTGACCTATTTAGTAGTTTTTCTTCCTTTTGTGACAATTTCTGTAATAGAGATTAGGAGAACTGTCAGTTTATCACTGTGAAAATGATAAAGCAATTACACAGCCCTTTAAGGCATTGTATTTTGAAGTTTTATGTTTAATGCAGGACTTTCTTCTTAAAAAGTGGGAAGGATTTTCAGAAGTATTTTGATAATGGTCTGAGGTTTTTCTGTGGAACTTTTTTCTTGCATTTACTATTTTTTGTCACAGGATGGCAGCATGAGTAAGACCCTAAGAAGGTATAGCGCTGAGTCCTTTTTGACATGTTTTAAAGATTTGTACAGGGTTAGCTTTGTTGCTCTTCAAGGGGAGAGGTCAGATAGAATTGTGCATCCTAAAGACTGTGAATATTGAAGTTTCCAATGCTCATACATCATAATATAATCTGAATAGTAAACTTTGACGGGATAAAGTGGATAAACTTTTCATTTGAAAGATGAAGTTTCCATTCAGATCAGGCTTTTAAAATATTATTAACTTAATTTTTATATATTGGCATTTTATTTTCCAGATTAGAATCCAGCGTTCATTTTCAGCATGCTTATGATTTAGAAATCTTTTTTTTCCCATTTTTTCTTTTTTCTGCTTTTTTTTTAATTATTATTACTAGATCACAAACTTCTGGTGTATGAGTGTATTTCATAAAACATACAATTGAACCAAATGCCTGGATCCATAAATTCTGGGGAAGCTTAGCTATTCGTAGAACTTTGTAGGCCAAACCCATTTTTCAAATGAGTTACTTGATCATTGGTTTCACCAGGTCCTGGGGAAGAGCTCTCACAAAATCACTAGTTTGTGTAGGACAGTTATTACTGTGAGACATCCCCATGTCAGGTGCAGTGATTGTATCTCAAAAATGTGCTGTATTTCTAAACATGCCTATGAGCCCGTAAATCTTCTCATTTGAAAAAGCACCTGTTTTTCAGATTAAGCGGTTCTTGAATATGTATATATGTGTTCTGAGTGGTACAAAATTGTGGATTGACTCTTCTTGCCACCCATTGCGTTATTGACTTAAAAAGCTAGGATACAAATGGAGGGAAGCTGCCTTCTCTTCATGACCTAATACTTCTAGATTTTACTACTGTTACTTAAATCTAAACTCTCCAATTTTAACAGCCTTAGTTTCCTCTGAATTATATTCTTTGCTGGTTTTGTGTCCTGCTTGACAGTTGTGTTTAGGAGCTTTATAACTGACGATTCAGACTCCTAAAACTTGTTCCAACTTTGAGAGATACGAAGAAAAATGTTTTCTTCCTGAAAATTCTCTGCACTGTGGTCTGAATTCTTGTCCCTGTTTCCATCAGTTAATTCACTACAAAGATCCCAGGATGCATCTTCATGGCAAAGTGCTATGTCTTATGGAGATTCATGGCTTGTGTACGGAGAGTGGTCTGGGTTCATCTGTGCCTACAGGAAGCAATTTCAGTCTGAAATAAAAATAGCATTTGCCATCGTAGTTATACAACTTTTGGAATAGCTGTGGCCGTTACCGGTTAAGCAAGTGAGCATTTTCAATCTTATGTCCACAAATAGGAAAAACAGACTTGTCGTCTTGTGCAATCTCTTTTCCCTTCTAATGATGTTTTTAATCAGAGATGAATGAAGCAAACCACCATCTCTTTTTCTGAGAAGGTTCGAGGCATCTTTAAAAAAACCAAACCAACCAAACAAAAAAACCCAACCCAACACCTTCCCTCCTTCCCCCCAAAACAACAAACAACTTATTTCTTTTATTCCACTCTGCTTTGGGCTGCAGGCAAAAACTGTTACAACTTTGGAATGTGGTTCCTGTAAGAGAAGAAAACCCAAACAATTATGCAGAATTTTGGTGCATGACATGAAGAATCATGCACCAAAGGAACTACACCTAGGAACTGTGTAATTCCTAGTATTTAGTTATTTATGCAAAATAACTGTTTTCCCAGGTAGCTATTAGAAGTAAAAGCAGAATGGTGCAATGCAATGGGTGGAGATCAATTTATTTTCTTTTTCATAGGAACAAGAATTATTATTATAGGGCATTATCAGTAGAAGGAGGAAATTGGTGAGCGGATGATAGACTTCCCGTGAGTTTTGGGTGATACATGTGCTAATGTATCACTTAGTGTGATTCTGACTATGTAATCTCTCTTTCCTTGCAGACAACTTTCATATCAGATCTTCATTTGTCCCTACAGATAATTCTGCTATAAACCACTTTCGGTTGTCATATCCTCTCACATAAAGCTGCATCAACCACAGAGCTAACGATGTCTTTGATCAATGCTGTGGTGTTATTAGTCGCTTTCCTTTTGGGAATTGCTGGGCCCTTTTGAAGGCATCAAAGAATTTTACAATAATCTCCAATCCTGCATCAAACCAAGACACCCCTTCAGCTGAAGAGGGCTCTGCATTATTCCTCCAGATGGCATTGGTGCTAGTTCTGCATCTACTGGAGAGTTCATCAAACAGCAGTATAGTGCTTTTCTGCTGCCTCTAGGGGTCTAAGCAAACTTGCTCTGTAGTGCTCCCAGCTGCCAGTAATTTTTAGAGGCTTTAACTATATTGCACACTATGCAGATTTACATTTACAAACTCTATTACTTTGTCCGTTTTATTCTGTGAGTGGTTCGTGTCCTTCCTATTCATTTTCTGTGTATCGAGTGTTATTTCAGCTCTAATTTGTTTGACATTCTTGCTCGTAGTATATTTGTATTCACAGAAAAACATGTGAACAATTTCATCTATTGATGCCGTACAATGTGCCTATTAGATATACAAGGAGCAGTTGAATATATCCCCCAACCATTGTTAGGCCTCTTCAAATGATAATGTGGCCACATTCCTCTGAGGCTGATGCAGCATAAGAATGAGTCTGCAATCTTCAAGGACCTGTATGTTGTGCTAGCAGTGACCAGAAATTGAAAGTAATTACTTCCATTACTTATGCAGTGAATAGCAGAGAATATGTGTGGTTTCATTATGTTCATTAGTTTTACTTGTAGATCGCAGCCATTAGCAAATCATACCATTGCAGTTCAAGAGGCTCTGTTGGAGAGCTCATCCCCTTCCCCGTGATGGTATCATGAGCAGAAATAGAGCAAAAAGTATTTGGCCATTTTTCCAGACATTTCCATGTGAAGAAGTGTAGAATCAATCAGAGAGTGACTTTTAAAATCTCTAATTATTCTATATTGCTCTTCACTAAAAATGGCTTTGTACAGTACACCTTATTATGCAATGATAAAAATACATACACAAATCTTCTTATTGGTCTCTTTATTTACAGAGCTATTTCTGCATATTTTGAAGAAGTACAAGCATAAGGAGATTTGCTTTCAGTATCCCAGGAAGGAGAAATTATGCTTATTTTGTCCTTTTTGGTTAAATGTCCTAACAGTAGTAAGTGATATTACATAAAGGGATCTCAATGTAGTATAGCTAGTGAGCTGCAAAGTCCATGTTCTGAGATCCCCTTGAAGGAAGGAATTAAGAATGACAACTTGTTAACATTTCTTTCCTGAGCTGAATTTTAGGCAAGTCTGTGTCTTTTACAGAAGCAACTCCATGGAACAGTGAGCATGTGGGAGTTCTCAGCAGGATCACAGTGTGCTGCTACCAGTAATCTCACTAAAAAAATAGTAATGAAACAAGAAGGAAAATAAGTATCTGTTAGTAATGTATAAGCTAGTGAATGAGCTACTTGATATAAATACTTCAAATACATCACAGCTACGAAATGGAGCAAGACCGGCTTAAGTGGAATGTCAATTGGACATCATCTTTAGGCTTGTGTAGCTTCTCACTCTTCAGAGAGAACTGGGGAAATTCATGACGCAGATTTCTTGAGATGTTTGCCTTGATGTGATTTTGGATTAGTGAATTCAATTCAGTTATTGCATAGACTCCTGAAGGCACTTACAATTTAAATTTACAAGGTAAAAAATACTAATAGATTAGAGAAGATAAACTTACGGGTGGCTGATTATTGAACTTCGTCATGCTATTTTGGTGATCAAAAAAAATAATATTCAGATTGGTATTGCAAAACTATACGTTTTACATCAGCTGACAACTGTAAAACTCAGTGCTTGAGTTGGTTCTTTTGCTTAAAGCGGGATATTGAGCAGTAAAGTGGAATGTGAGGGAGAGCAATAGAACTGACAGCAATTGTCTTTTCAACAAAAAGCAACCAAACATTGTCTTCAACAGTCTGCTCCAGGCAGCTTCCATCCACAAGTATTTTGACTAGGATATGTAATTATAAAATTCTATATGATTTCAAAGAAAATTATTGACTTCGAACTTGGAATGCAGCGTTTTTGTTTCATATTTTGTTTTCAAATAAGAAGATGCTCTGTAGTCAGTGGTGTCTGAGACATACGCTATTGGCACGTATAGAGAACAAGGTTTAAATTCCAGGTTAGCAAATAATATTCTAACTTTGGCACAACTACCAGGTTTATCTGTGCTTTGGCCGATAGTTCTTTGCAATAGCTCTGCTGTCTTCCAAGGTTGCATTGGTTTTTGCATTATGGTGAAAGGTATCTTGAACATTCTCCCTGAAATAAATAACAAAATTAATATTTGAAAGTATTCATATCTGGCTACAAATTGGAAAATGGGATCGTCTGTTCAAAGAGAATTATTAGTGAAAAAGGTGTGAAAAAAGTATGCAAAACAGGTTTAAATGTGTGAAATGAGTGAAAACTCCAAAATTTCTTTTCAAAATATTGTTTTGAAATTTGTAGTAGAAATTTAAATCTTTGGTACAAAGTAATCTGAAAAATATGAATGCTCCTTCTAATACTTATATTCCGAAATGGAGTTTTGTATTTAATATCTGTGATGATATTTATTTGTGACTGGCTTTTTGTTTGGCGAAGATTATCTCTTTATTTTACCCATTTTCTTTTTCTGTAATCTCATGAGGGAGATAAACAACTTTCATAAACTTAGAAATACAGAATTTGAATACTCTTCATTTAAATTGAAAGAATATTTTACAATTCTAGTTCTGTAAATTCTGGGGTAGTTGAAAGCAAATCAAGTGTTTAAGCTTACTGGAGTTTATTGCTGAACATTAAAAGAAAGATTAACGTTCTGCAGATTTTAGATACATTATATTTATTTCCTCTGTAGTTTGCGTACAGCTTTGTTTAACCTTTCACAGTCAAACACAACGTTTGGTGATTTTGTTGTATATGACTTGATGTATGAGAACGCTTACAGTGGGTGAAAAAGAATGTTTCACTTTTTTCTTTCAATATAAGAACCTCTGTAAGGTGGGCTATAAAGCGGGTGTAAGGTACAGTAGGGTAGATTACATGAGTTGAGATATTGTTCTAATTCCTGCTGTTCTGTCTACACCAGCAACCAGAAACAACAATGAATGCTATTCAAACTATTAATGCCATTCTAAAAAGAAAATAGACAGTCTTTTAAAGCATTTATGGACTTCATCCAAGGATACTGATGTCAGTAAAAATCATGTGACTTCCCTGAATTTTGCATCAGATGCTTAAATTTTCTGTCAAGTTCAAAATCTGCTTGATCAAAATGTTATTTGAATTATTGAAATAACATGCTTGGCTAGTTGTTAAAAAAAAAGGTCCTTTTTTGTGCTGTTTATGATGTAGCACTGAATTGCCATCTCTGGATGGATATAGTCCACAGCCGTTGATTACCATAAATGATCTAAAGTGCAGAAGCAAATGTAAGTTCTGTGCATTTATGTAGTCTGTACTGACTAGCTTTTTATTCCAAAGGGCAAACCCAAGGTTAAAAAGTCACGTTTTGGTACTGTATGTGTCTGTGTGTCCCAAGGACCATTGGCAGGTTTCTTTTATCTTGGTCATTCACCCATAATTCCTGTGAAGGATTACAGCACTAAGTTGTTATACTCTACACTCAATACCATTAATCTTAAGTGAGTAATTTAACTTATTGTAGGTTATTAGATGTTCACCTTGAAAACCTGTGAATAAAAATGAAAAGTATCTTGACGTCTTGCATTGCATATTGAAAATATATAATCTATATATTACTAAATTCTGTGATTGTCATTAACAACAGGAAGGAGACAATGCCAGTCAAAGTATTTTTTTAGATGAGCTGTATCTGAAGTAACTTAAGTAAATCATAAAATCATACCCTTTGGTATCTTGAAGGAGTATCTTCCCCAGTTTGGGGTTTTTTTTCATTACCAGATGCACCAAGATGTTCTAGGGTTTGTTTAGCAAGTGGACACCCCGCTGTGTCCACCATTCCCTTTGGCTTCTCATAGTACTCTGTGCTGGTTTCGGGAATCTAAAATGCTTACTGAATTCATGAGGTTGCTAGGAAAAGAATTATTGACTCTTATGTGTATTGCTATGCTGTGGGTACAGGAAGAATTTAGTATCATCATTATCAACCTTCAAAATTTTCTGTGGAAAGAATAAATTAGGATTATGTACACCTGATATGCCTATGGATCCAAAGCATGAAGAGGGCAGTCTGATAAACTTATTAATTTGTTAGTATGGCTGATAATTAAAAAAAGGAACTCTTCTGAAAAATGAAAGGCCCATCTTTAAAAATAGTATTTTACAGTTAAATATTTTCAAACTATGTTATTTGAGGTTTTTATTTAGGTCTATAAGTTGCTTTTTTAAACAGAATTTAAATTTTGGGTTGTAATTCTTTTGGTTCTAAATGAAAATGTTGAATTAACAGGTCTTGCTCTTTCTCTTTTTGCAGTTTAATTTCTGTAAAACAATACCTTTCATATAATTTAAATTCATGAGTTCTGATAATCGTGGTTGTACATGTTTTTCAGTTGTAGGGTATGATCTTTTATTGTACTGGAACAACTGCATAATAGAATAGTTACTCTGAGATTACAGTCATTTTTTTAATATGTGAGAGACAAGTAATGTTTTGCTTTGAAAGGCAGGGGGTATTTGTTTTGGTTTTTGTTTTCTTTTTGGAGGAGGAGTAAAGGTGATACACACAAAAGCGGTATAGCCTTGTGCTACTCCCCCTTCTTCCCCCCCCACTTTTCTCTCTCTCCTCATGGGCATGCACTTTCTTGACTACTTCTTGTCATGTAGTGTTCTCTCTCAACACAGAAAACCAGCAAATCTCTTGGTTGGTGTTACGGCAATGACTGCAGTTAGTGGATACCAGCTTCAGCTCGAAGGATTTTGTAAAAGTTATTTATTTTGAGTTATTAAATTTTTTCCTTATCTGCCTTGTGGATATGGGCACATTAATGTTTGTAAAGTACTTTCTGAAAATTGAGGGAAGGTGTTTGAAAAGTATAAAGCACAGCCATTCTCTGCCATAGTCTTAGGGATTAAATTTAAAAGCATTCTGTTAGGATCAATTCTGAGGAAGTAGGAAAGGGTTTCAGCTCATTTCACATGGTTCCAAATTTGGAAGAGGCTTGCAAAATCAATTGTATTTGCAAAGCTAGACTTAGCCATATTTGTTTTCTGTCTTTTTTACTAGGCCATAAAGTTTTCTTTCAATATAGATACTTGACATACTGTTTCATGTTATGGAGTGTACAAAAGGGTCTGCTATTGCTAATAACTAAACTGAAACTTCTCACAAAATGTTATTGTCCTTGTAAAGCCATTGTCTCTAATGGATACTATTCAATTTCTGTAATTTTTTTTTTTTTTCTTTTATGTTTCTGAATACATTCTGATCTTTCCCCACTGAAAATCCTGGGGGGTGGTGAGGGGTGAGAAGCACCCCAAGTTTGCCTGGCAGTTATTGCTGTTTTGCCCTATTTGGAAGGAAGTTCATAGTTATTAGAGACAGGCAGTGACTCCAAGCCTAGTGTTGTGTACATTATAGATCAAGATACTGTTTCAAGTTTTTTCAAGGAAGATAGTGGGAATACATTTAAAGAACATTTTATGTAGAATATTATGGGAATAAAACTGATTTTGCAGCATGGAGTTTGAATTTCCAAAATAATTGCCCTAATTCAAGCAAGTGTTACAGATCCATTGCAAAGTGGCTTCTGTTGTAAGGAGGGGACTACTAATGCTCAGAAGAACTTTAC
>VXAK01008146.1:3033-13445 GCA_013399435.1 Arenaria interpres
CTGGGACCAGCCCCAGAGGAGGAGGGGGACCCTGCCCCACTGTGGAGGAGCCCTGTTGTCCCCACAGGAGAGGGGACAGGAGGGAGCCACTAAAGGGGAGGGAGGGGATATCCTGGGGTGGGGGGGCAAGGAGCCCAGACCCAGCCTTGGCCCCCAGCGCTCCTGGGCCCCCACAGGCTGCCCTGTCACCCCCACGGCCATGGGCTCCCCGGGCTGCTGGGGGTCCTGGGGGGCTGCTGCTGCTCCCATGGGGTGCAGGGGGGCAGGGCAGCCATAGCCCCCACCGCCGGCTGCCCTGGCCTCGCTCCCCGCCGCACCTGGGCCCGATCTGTTCCCACCGCTGTGAGTCCGTGTCTGTAGCACCCGTGGAGTGTCCGTCCGTCCGTCTGTCTGTCTCTTTGTGCAAGGAATCCAGTGGGCCCCAGCAGAGCCCACAGCCACCAATAAACGTGTTGGAGAGCAGCAGCGGCGGCGGCGCAGGGAGCCAGGAGGGAAGCAGGGAGGGGGGACACGGCCCCAGCCCCCCGTGATGGGCAGAGGGGAGCACTGACACAGCCCCCAGCGCCTGCCCCAGCACCACAACCAGCCTTTACAAAACAAACCACGTTTACTGCACAGTCGAACACGGGCTCAATGTGAGCGACTTCAGAGCTCCTGGCACCTCTGCCAGCCCCGTCCGTCCCCTCCGTGGGGGGCTCAGCCGGCGACGGGGGGCAGGCGGCGAGAACAAGCACAGCCCCACGCAGATGGGGGGCCCGGGGGATGCTCCCCCCAGCGACAGGCCCCAAGACCCCACAGCTCAACCCAGGGACACGCAGGGTCCCAGCACCCTCCCTGCACCAGCTCAGACCAAACAGCGCAAAAGGATCCTTCTGGACCCGGAGCACGAGGACAAGTGTCCCCAGCGTCCCAGGTGACGGCCAGGAGAAGCCATCCCTCCCGCAGAGTAGGGGGGGCCCAGGGGGCAAGAAGCACCGAGAGGGGGCATGGAGCCCCCCCTGACCCCCGGCCAGTGCAGCCTGGCCCAAGCTCCTGCCGGGGGCAAGCACATGTGGCAGCAGCACGAGGGGTTCCCCTGCACTATTCGGTGGGCAATGGGGGGCTCCCGTTGGGGCTGGGGCTGCCGGGCTGGTCCCTGAAGAGGGAGCAGAAGCGGGCACGGCGCTCGGGGAGTAGCCGGTGGCTGACGGCGGTGGCCAGCCCGGCCAGGCAGTGTGCCCGCACGATGCCCGCCTGCCCGCCCGACACCAGCCAGCCGTGTGAGTCCAGGTTGGGGCTGAAGCGCACCTGGGAGGGGGGAGAAGGGGGTCAGGAGGGAGGGAGGGGGCCGAGGCGGTGGCACCCCAGGGGTGGGCACGGGCAGCCCCCTCACCTTGTGCAGGGACTCCAGCTGCAGGCGGTCGAGGCTCAGCTCCGCCTTGGCCTCCTGTGCGTGCATCCTGCGCATGGGCTCCCGGCTGGGGAAGTTCTTGAAGCTGCGCTGTGGGGTGGGAGCACCACCGTGAGCTGTGCCCACGGTGGCCCTGGGGCACCAGGACAGCACCAGGATGGCACCAGAGGCAGGTGCCGCTTGGCCAGGTGACACAGGTGACCAATGAGCCATGGTGAAGGGCAGCAGGAGCCGGATCCCCTGGGCGGCAGGGTGGCTGGAGCGTGGCAGACCCCAGCCCACCACCTCAGTGCCTCTCCAGCAGCTGGGACCCAGACTCACCCCATGCCAACCCCTCCAAACACAGCCTGGCACAGCGGGTAGGGGGGCCCAGGCAGGCTGTGACCCCCCCAGGCTCCTTCCCAGGGCTGGGCACCCCAGACGGCTCCCACAGCCAGGACATTGAGCACTGTGAGCAAGTAAATGGGGGTCCCTGCCTGGGGGACCCCAGCCCAGGCTGCGGGGACGGTACCGCAGAGGCCAGCCAGGGCTCCACCAGAGGCGAGGGGCTGCCACAAAGTCACCCCGACACTGCCAGAACCCCCCTCAGACCCTGGCCCTGCTCCCATGGGTCCCACCTGGGGTCAGGACCACCCAGACTCGCCACCCGCCCTCCTACCAGGTCCGTGTCCCGGAATCGGATGTAGCTCTTGGTCACCATCTCGCCGTAGCGCCTGGTCTTGGGCAGCGCCGTCTCCCCGTCCCCCGGCAGCAGGTCGGCTTTGTAGACCGGCTGTGGGCGAGACGGGGCTCAGGGCAAGGCCGGGGGCACCTCCGCAGGGACCACCAGGGGCTAAGTGGGGCTGGGACCCCCGGGGTCCTGCCCTGCCACGCAGCACGGTGGGTCTAGGGCAGGGGACAGAGAGGCAGGACTGCCCCACGCCTGAGCCTGACCCTGAAGGTCCCAACCCCAGGGCTGAGGCTGCTGCCATTGCCCTTGCCCACCACACAGCCCCAGCCCAGGTGGGAAGGGGATGACACAGGCACAACACATGACACACACATGATACATGCGTGTGTGGGGCAGCAGACACCCGTGGCCATCTCAGAACACTGTTCCAGTAGCTCAGGAGCTCAGCTCCCACCATGCCCACCCCCGTGTGCCGCAGGCGGTCCCTGGAGAGCACCATGGGCTCTTACAAATCTGCGGTCGGAGGAGCGCTTGACGTTGAGGGGGTTGATGGCCAGGTCGGGCAGCACCGCAGCCAACAGCTCGCCCGTGATGTCTCCTGCGGCCACCGTGTTCAGCCAGTCCGAGCCGGAGATGCTCTGTGGGAATGGAGGGCTGTGGGGTGGGGGGTCCTGGTGGGCTCCCCACCACCCTGCTCCGAGGGTTGTCCCCAAGAGCCAAGGACTCACACGGCCGGGTGGTGTCACCCCCACCAGCTGGCACCGGCTTTGGGGCAGGCGCCCACCCCTCCAACACGGCCCCCCAGGAGGGAACTGCCCCCCAGCAGCCTCTTACCCACACAGTGCCCTTGCGAGGGGCCACGAAATAAGCCTTGAAGCCCAAGTACCCAGCGTCGATGTAGTGGATCCCACAGAGACCGTAACTGCAAAGGAGAGGGAAGGGATGAGGATGGAGCTCCGCAAGAGCCAGGCAGCAGCCCACCCGCCCAGAGACCCCGGGGGACGGAAGGGGAGGCTCTCCTCGCTCTGGTGGCATTTCACATCACATGGCAGCTCCTGGAAGTTGAGAACATGCCAAGACCCCAGACCTCTTGCACTGCCCAAGGGCCTTGTCCTTCCCTGCGCTGGGGAACAGCATCCCCCTGCCCCCCCAACACCCTGCACGGCACAGCCGGATGCTGCCAGGGAGAGACAGACCAGAGGGGACCCTGGGGACACCCAGGAGGTGGGACCAGACCCCAGGAGCAGGGTGGTCCCCGGCACTCACGAGGCATAGCAGTTGTCCTGGGCCACGGTGACGCCGTTGTAGGGCAGCAGCCAGGCCACCTCAGTGCTGAGGAACCGCTTGATGCTGTTGATGGGCTCGTAGAGCCGCCGCAGGTCCCAGAACTTGATCTTACGGTCGCTCCCTGCCGTGACCAGGAAGTTGCTGAGAACCAGGAGAAAGGCAGCTCTGAGACCCCCGCACCAGGCTGTGCCCCGTCCCCACTGCAGGGACCAGGTGGGTGGCCCTGGTTCCACAGCACAGGCCATGGCTCAAGCCCCTGCCTCGCCCCAGAAAGCCCACCCCAAGCTTTTCAGTGCCTCAGAGGGACATCGGCACCGGGTCCTTCTTAATCCCACCCTGGCAAACTGATGATCTGCCACCCCGCTCTCCCCGGCAGCGCCCCCATCAGCACCGGCCCCCCCTCACCTATCGGCCTTGCACCACTCGATGCTCCGGACGGCGTGGTCGTGGGCTAGAAAGCACTGGAACGGGTAGAGCTTGAGGGAGCCATCGGGCTGGTGCACGCACTGCAGCAGGGACTTGGTGAGCAGGTTCCAGAGAGCCACCGTGCCTGGGGGACGAGACCCGCGCCCCTCAGGAGCTGCCCCACGGCTGTGCCGGGGCCAGCGTGGGACCCACGGGGCTGGGGACGGGCAGGGGCTGCGGCAGAGGCCGAGCCAGGGATGGAGTCGTGGCCAGGGCTCAGAGGGGGCCAGGATGGCTCGGGCACAGCAGGTCCTGGCAGCCTGAAGCCAGACACAAACCTGCACCCAGGCAAGTCAGACAGATGTGGGCTAAGCCAGAGTTCCCAGAGCCCACGGGCACACGAGTTTGCCTGTGGCCAGCCCGTGATAAGCTGTGCCCCCATCCCAGGGATGGGCAGAGAGGTTCCTGCATGGCGCCTGCCACTTGCTGCCCCCCACACCTCATCCTCAGCCCCCCATCCCCTGCCCCAGGCTGAGGGAGCACAACGCTCTGTGTGCCAGTCCCCGCTTGGGGACTCACCATCATAAAACCCGGCCGCGAGGTGATGGTGGGGCTTGGAGGGCATCCAGGAGAGGCTGAAGCACTGGCCGCACTCGGAGGCACTCCCTGCCTGGATGGAGCCCACCTGGAGCGTGGCGACACACTGCACCTGCAGGACAAGGGACAGGCATCGTCCACGGCCCCAGGCGGTGACATCCACGTCCCGAGAAATGGGGGGCTCTGCTCCACCACCCCAGCGCCCCACGGCCGGCGAGCTCTGTGGGGGTCCTGCCCCCTCCCCAGCGCTCCCACCTGCACCAGCCGGGAGGTCGCTGGGTGCCAGCCCCGACCGGGGACTGCGGCGGAAGAGGACACTGACCTTGCAGATAATGTGCTTGTGGAGGGACCCATCTAGAAGAGAGCAGAGGAGGGTGAGGACGGGCACAGCTCTCCTAGAAGTCCCCAGCGTCGGGAGCTGCTCAGCAGCCCTGAGCCCGGCTCAGTGCTCCCCACCGCCCTGGCCCGGGGCTCCCCATCCATCCTGCCACCGGCCAGAGCAGCGTCCCCACCGCAGCCGAGCAGACCCCGCAGCAGAAAACAGAGCCCACGGGGCAGCAAAGCCAAGGGCAGGCACCGGCAGGACCTCCGGGAGCACCCCGAAAGGCTGCACCCCACCACTACCAGCCACCCACCTGGATGGATGATGCCCTCACCGAACTCAGGGGGACACGGTGGTCCAGAGGGGGCAGCCCAGACTGTGGCTGCTGGAGGGAGGGAAGGAGCAGCCGTGCAGGGAGGGCAGACAGTGCAGAGACCCCCGTGCCCACAGGACCCCACACATCAGCTGTGTCCACAGAGAATCTCCCCCACCAGTGACCTACAACACTGCGGGGACCCCCATTCCCCACCTCTTGGGCCAGAGGGACCCCCCTGTCCCCCAGCGCAGGGCAGAGCGAGCACCAGACAAGCACGTCCGCAGTCCGGAGCGCGGCAGCCGCAGGCGGAGGCGGTGCCGTGCCGAGATATGCAGAAGCCATGCATCTTCCCTGGCACCTCCGTGACAGCCAGGGCACGGAAACACTGGGTGGGGGTCCCCGGAGCCCCAGGGAAAGCCGGCCTGGCCACGCTGAGCTGGGAGCTGCTGGCACGGCCACGCTGAGCCGCAGCCTGGCACCGATCCTGCAGTGCCAACCACCACTCCCAGCCCGGCCGGGAGGCGCAAGGATGGCAGGAGCAGCCGCAGCCGGGCTGAGGCGACGTGACGGGACCCGGGCGATGCGGGGGGGGGGACAGACCCGCGCCTGCCGCAAGATCCCCACGTGGGGGCTGCGGCACCAGCACAAACCACCCGGAGCCAGAACGCTGAGACGGGGGCGGGAAAGGCAGCGACGTGCCGGGGGGGGGCTGGCGGCCAGGCTGGGGTGCAGGGAACCCATTTCCCATTGTCAGCCCCGGACCCGCAGGCTGCCGGCCACGGCTGAGCGGCCACGAGCCGCACGCACAGGTCATCAATCTCGCTCGGCACCCGGCAGATGAGGCTATTACAAGCCCCATTAACCCCAGAGCTGGGAGCCTCACGTCCCTGCTACGACAGACAGCTCGAGCCGGGCTGGAGCGAGCGGCTCTGCCTCAAGAGGACCCGCTCCCTGCAGCCAGGAGGTGGGGGAAAGCTCGGGAACACGCTATGGCGGCCGCAGCCTGCCCTGCGGCCCCTCTCCGGTCACAGCAGCGCTGCCCAGAGCATCCTCCCACTCTGCCCAGTTGAGGTCCCCGCTCCTGCAGGGAGCTGGGGCTGCGGCAGCATCCCCTGAGACCGAACCTCCGGGGCGGCAGCGCCTTGGCACCCTCCGACACCAAACACCAGCCCCGCTCCCCTCCCCTGCCTCCACCATCAGCAGCCGGCAAGCCCAGGGGCTCGCTGCCGGCGGTGCTGGCCGGGGCACGGTCCCGCGGCCCCCGGCGCCTGCCCCACAGTCCCCCCCCGGCACAGCAGGGTCCCCAGGGCTGGCATGGCGGCTCTTCCTACCTTTTACCTGTGTGTCCTTGGCACGGCGCAGGGCGGCGGGGTGCGGCAGCGCGTACAGCAGCACCTTCCCATCCGAGAAGGCCACGGCCAGCAGGCCCAGCCGGCTCATCTGCGGGGGCTGCGGAACGACACGGGGGGTCAGCCCCGGGGGGGTGGGATGATGACACGCACTTAGGGACCCCGGGGTTGTTGGCAGGGGGGGGAGCAGAGGGAGCCCCTCGGGCGGCACCCACCTTCCTGGGGGCGGTGGGCAGCTCCCAGCCCCCGCTGGGGCAGAACTTCATGTCCCAGACGCAGCCGTGGTCGGCGGCGATGGCGTAGGCCAGCCCGGCGGCCTCGGGGGGGCTGCAGGCAGGGCCGAGCCGTCAGAGAGGCGGCAGCCGGTGCCCGGCAGTGTCAGGGCACACCAGTAGCCAAGCTGGCCACTAGCCCGGCCCCCATGGGGGTCAGGAGGTGGCTCTGGGATGAACCGGAGGATGAGCCTCACCACCCACGGAGGGACAAGAGGCACGGACCCCCCCATCCCCGGGAGCCCCCTCTGGGCACTCACCCCTGCTCCGGCTGCAGCGTCCCCAGGCCCCAGAGCTGCAGGAGCGCAGGGCCCCCGTGGAGCCCGGCCACGCTGTGCGTCTCCTCCATGCTGCCGTGGCAGTAGACGGCCACGTACTGAGCGGCCGCCGAGCCCTCCGGTGACGGGCACCACTCCATGGCCCACACGGGGCCGCCCACAAAGAAAGAGACGTCCCGGCGCTCCTCGTGGGGCTGCAGGGAGCTGAACCTGCAGTGGGGACATGGGTAAGGGCACGGGGGGACGGTGGGACCCCAGGACACTCCTGCTGCCCTGGGGTGGCCACCCAGCCCCCAGACCTGCCAGGACAGCAGCCCTGGGGGCTACTGCCTGTCCCAGGCACGACACCCACCACCCCGGCCGTCCCTCACGGACCTGTTCACTCTGTACAAGACACCATCGTCTTCGATGCCCTCCCGCTGGATGGAGAAGCGGGGAGACTTCTCCTCTGCCGGCAGGTATGGGGCAGCTTCACTGGGGGGGACAGAAAAAGGTGAGAGGACATCTCCTTACCCCGACTCCTCACCCAATCGCCCCCCAGCACAGGACTGTACCCCAGCACCCACCCAGCCTCCGCACAGCCCGCACGCCCTGCCGCTGGCCACCCTGAGGGCTACTAGGACTGCACAGCCAAATCCACTGAGACCCCCAAAGCCCGTGCCAAGAAAGCCCCATCCTTCCTGCTGGGGCCTGTTCCCACCAGAGGGACGGGGGGTACAGCACTGACCATGCCCTCACCCCCCATGGCTGGGGGGTCACCCGCTTTCCCCTCCCCAGCTCACCCTCGGCCCGGTGCTGCCGGGAGCTGCCCCACGGTACAGCCCAGACCCACGCGTGCCCCCCTCCCTGCGCCGCCCCCGCGGTACCTTTCCGAGAGACACGTCCACTTGTGCACCAAAGGGATCCAGTCGGGGAACTCCCACTGCGAGTACTTCTGATCCCGCCTGTGGTGGAGACAGTGGATCTCAGTGACAGCCCCACGGCGCAGGCAGCCCCACGGCTCATGGGGCTCCATCAAACAGCAGAACCCCCACGTTCTCCTTCCTGCCCACGCCTGTGACAGCGATGGTACCCAGGGTCCCCACAGCCCACCCCAACTACCCCGCGCCCCCACTCACAGGCTGCAGGTGAGGCTGGAGCACTTCTCCACCGGGGCCATGATGGAGTTGTGGAAGCCATTGGGAGCGAGGCCTCGACACTGGGGCTTGGATCTCTGGGGACAAGAACAAGCTGAGAGGAGCACCTGGCCCGGGCTGCCCACACCTGCCCAAACGTTCCCACGGGGGGGACATGCCTGTCCCAAATGGCACCGGTGCAGCCCACCAGCAGAGAGCTCTGCTCGGGCCTCAGCAGCAGCAGTCACACGGGCCACGTTACGCTGGGTGAGACACAAAGTCCCGTGCTGGGGACTTCCATGAACTCCAGGACAGACTCCTGGACCCCGTCCCCATCCACCCTCCCCCGGAGCCGTTAAACCCAAAGAGTTCACACCCGGCTTCACGGCTGCCAGGCGCTGACACGCCATCCCTGAGCGAGGCCTGCCCCAAAGAGCTGGAGGTGGGGACACCACACGACAGCTCAGACGCTTTGTGTTGCTCATGGGGGGCCAAAGGTAAGAAGTGGCCAAGGCAGAGACCCTGCCCTTACCCCTGCAGATGACGCCTTCCCACCGTGTCCTCTGAGAGACTCCAGCTCTGGCTCTGAGGCTTCGCTGAGCGGCGCGTCGCTCCCCTCCTCCTCCTCCTCCGCCTGCAGCAGCACCTCCTTGGAGGGCACAAAGTCAGCATCTCGTGCCGGATCATCGCTATCCGTTTCCTCCTCCTTCCTCCTCCGGCTCTGACGCTTCTTCTGGATACGCTCGAGCTCCGGCTCCTGGGCCCCCTGGGTGGGAGCCGGGGGCTGGTACACGGACGTCAGCTCCTCCGCCAGCTCCTGCAGGTACAGCAAAGCCCTGGGACACCAAAGACATTGCCTGGAGGTGAGTGGGGGGAGCACACAGGGACCAGCCAGACCCCCCCCCTCCAGGACCAGGCAGGGTCTGGGTAAGTAATTCGCTCCTGCCCCGGCTGCGGCAGAGCCTGTCCAGATGCACCACTGGCCTCCAGCTCAGCCCCTCAGATGGCCAGCACCCCCTGTCCCTCCCCGGGGAACACCAGCCCCCCTGGTTCCCGGCAGCAGGCAGGGGATCGTGTCCAGCGGGCAGAGCATGGCCCTTTGCCAGCCAGAAAGCAGGAAAGCCAGAGATCTTCCCGCGAGCGCCCTCAGCGAAGGGGGCTCCTGCACCGGGCACCCTCCCTCTGCGCCGTGGGGCGAGGGGGCTGGGGCATCACGGCCCCACCGGCTCTGTCCCTGCAAACCCACGGCTTGCAGGGGCACTCGGAGAGTGTGGCCACTGCCTGAGCTGCCCCCAGAGGCCCCACAGCCGGGCTCCCCCCCAGGGCTGCCCCTTAAGAAGTGCATGGCTCACACAGCTTCTTCGGCTCCCCCCCAGGCCAGCACCCCCTCGGCCTCGCCAGGAGCCAAGGGAACCTCTAACGCACCGCAGACGGCCCACGGCCATCAAACACCGGCCACAGGCGAGTTCCTCCGCAGCCCCTGCTCTGCCCCACAGCCCCAAACACTTTCTCCTAAAGCAGGAAAAGACCCTTCCCTGGGAAAGCAGTTTGTCCCACCGATGTGGGACAAAGCCCTTTGGGAAAGACACTGAGACCCCTCAAGGGAAGAGAGAGCCCCCCCTGAGGAACCACTCGGAGAGTGGCATCCGCCGCCCCTGCTCACACTTTGGCTGCCCGTCTCTTGGGGCGCCCGCCGGGGGGGGTCTCCAGGCCTTCCGCCGCCTCGCTGCTCCCCAGCATCTTCTGCACACAGATGGGCTCCGGGGCCGGGCACTCCAGGTCCTGGGACAATTTCAGCAGCAGCATCTCCGTCTTGGACTTCCGACCGCGCTTCCCGGGTGCCTTCGGGGGCGGCACGGACCCGTTCTCCGAGGCCCTCGAGGGCTCGCCGTGCGCCCCGCTCTCCGCAGGGGCCGGGCCATTGGGGTCACCGGGACTGCTTTTCGATTTTTGCTTTCGGGCGTTTTTTTTCTGGGACTTGGTGGCTTCGCCTCCTTCCTCAGGGTGGCCCGAAGCGTCCGTGTCCCCCGGCGGCGACGCTGCTCCGGCTGGAAAAGAAGGGAGTCAGCCCAAACACACAGCGGGGTCCTGGGTTCTACCAGCCCTGGCCGTGGCCACCCACCGGGCTACCGACACCCAGCCGGGCGCTGGCCCAGCCCGGAGCAGCACCAGGTCACAGCGGGGCTCGGGGACCAGCAGGGAGGGACGTACGGACACAGAGAGGGACGTAAGGACATGGCGGGGGGGGGGAAACACATATATGGGATGGGACATATAGACACGGGGCCAGGGACACGGACATGGGGTCGGACAGACGCACGGACACGGGGGGACACACACACAGACGTGGGGTCGCAGACACGGACACGGGGTGGGGATACCCGCCCGGCAGCCCCAGGTGGTCCCCCCCC
>VXAK01008147.1:0-12146 GCA_013399435.1 Arenaria interpres
ATTACTATTACTATTACTATCATTACCTTTTTCTAGGAAAACATGTCTGATCTGAGGCAATACTAACATCAGTCAGATCCAAGTGTTTTCAAAATACTTGGTGATAAGAGCATCCTGTCACCCAGAAGGAATTATTTTCAGTTTGATAAGGACCCAAATAAGACAAAGTTTGAAGATAGGTATATAAAAAAGTAGCTATTAATTTCCAAGTAAATTACGTTCTTAATTTAAGCATGAACAACCAAATCCTAAACTCTTGGACCACGTCGGATAAAAACTTATTTGGAGTTGGCTTAGACTATATAGGATAAATAACCTCTCCTTCACCTAATAATAATTAATTATTCAAAGAGATCACACAGAATCTTCCAGGTTGGAAGGGACCTTAAAGATCATCTTGTCCAACCGTCAACCTAACTGACAAAAATAGACGCCCACACAACATACAAGGAGCATCACCATCACTAAACCATACCTCCCAGCTTTTAAGTTATTTTTTGCATAGATGTCTCAAACACAGGACTAGGATGCAGGCATTATTAAGGTACTGTTCGGAGTTTAACAACAAGAAAAATCTTTCAAGTGAACATATGGATTTTCAGGTCAAGGTGATGTGAATGAAGATCATGGGGAATTTGCACACACCTAGAAAAGTCTGGATGTGATCGTGCCTCGTACTAAAAAGCTACTGCTGAAATAAATTTCTTCGTGATGATCCCAGGTTAATTTTTACTTCTATAAAAGTTGTGAAACTGAAAGGACTGATGAGTGTTCATGCTTTTGAAATAGTGCATGAAAATGTCATGGACGTGGTAGAGAATGACGGAGACTTGCTTAATGCAGAGTAGTGATGAAAAGGGTAAAATCATCCAGTGCTACCCAAGACATTAATTGGCAGCTAAACCACAGCAGAGTTTAGCTTGCACTGGGTGGCCTTCCGCAGACAAGAAAACACTGCCAGCAGCCAGAAGGCAGATCCTTTTTGGTTTACGTGGTAGTGAGAATGATTTCAGACTTGTAGAGTATGGAACAAAGCAGAAGCAAAAATCCTTCAAATATTCATTGTTAATATTAAATAAACTGATTTAATGTCATTCTAAGTTGCAATGGAATTTGAATAGCAGTCCAAGATGATGTGCTTGTGATTTATCAAGGAGTTACAGGTACACAGTTAGTGCTCTGCAGTTATTTGGAAATTCCTGGTTTTCAGTGACATTGATGGGTCATATAATTCTTGCTGCTTTCATAAGGATTGGCAAAGATGCCATTTTACAGAGGCTTCCCTTTCTCAGTTCTTGCTGGAGTTGCATTTCAATCTGTCAGATCTTTTGAACTTTCTGTTTGTAACTTGATATATGTTTCTAATAAAATAACTACTGTCAGTGTATCTATTTTCTGGCCAAAATGATTCTCAGCTCCTTTTAGTTCTGTAGAGTTGGTGTGGTAGTGGAAGAAAGGCCTCACTTGGAAAAAATTTTGATTGTGAAAAGCCAAATGAGAGAAAAAAGTTACTGGATTTTTTTTTAAGTCACTGCCTAGGCTTTCAGAAAAATCATCTTTTTATTTACAAATAAAAAGGTTTAATATGGGAGTCTTTAAGGGAACATTATCTGAAATAATGGTACCTTTTCATTAGCTTTTCATACTGTAACCGTGTCCACAAAGCACCGTGACTATGACTGTAGTGATGATGAAAAAACTACATAAGTTGTGAAATACCCAGAGATATGGAATCCAAGTTGCGTTATAGAGTTAAAGTAACATATGTCAAAAATATTTCTAGAGGGACCTAAGTGTAATCTAAGCTTTGAGAACAGTATAGACTAGTTTTAGATAATGACACTGGTTAAGACCGTGTAGATATATAAAATAGTGAATTAATTATGGGCATTTTACTTCTAAATTTTCATTGGGTGCCTTGATTTGTGTGCCAGTCATAAATTAACATGTTATAATTTCTGAAGTAATTCAGGATTCAGGAATGAATATAGATTGCTGCAAAACTGTGGATTAAATTAAGAAAGTGGAACTTGCTAACTGTGTAGCAAACACCAAAATTCACCGGCATTCAACACGAAGCCCTCAAAAAAGGAAAAAGGCATGTTCATAGATGTATCATATGCAAAACCAATAATTTAAAAAAAAACACAAAACAACCAAACAACCAAACAAAAAAACCCAAACCTTAACAATAAAGCATGTGGAAAATATTTTGAGTTTTTTGAGGGCTTCACAGAATTCATTTTTTTTCATCACCCACTTCAATGGTGTTCACTTACAGCAAACACTTCAGAGAGATTGTAAGAGATCCATGAAGTTTCTTAAATCTCTTATAGGAAAAAAGCTCACCCTACTATCACAGACTTCAGAAGCAGGAGAAACGTTGCAGCACTAGATCATCTAGGCTAACCATGTTTCTGTTAGCTTTCTTGTGAGACCACCTATATTTTGATGTAATTCACTATCCAAGAGTGTCCAATTGATAATGAGTGAGTTTTTACATTTTTAAACCTCATTGCATTCCTCCTGGTTAATTTTGTTTCTTAAAAAAGTCTTGCTTATGTTTTGTACCCTTTTCACCAAAAAAACCCCAAACCAATCCAGCAACCAAATAGTCTTTCTTTCTCAGGTGAGTATACCTATTGAAGTTTTAATCCATTGTCATTGAATGAGGGGAGATTAAAAAAGTTTCTCAGGGGAGATTAAATGAGACTTTGTATAGAACAGTTTGTGGATTTGCGTTATCACATTGGAGCTCAAACTCTTCAAATTCACTGCATATTCTTACATGAAATACAAGACCAAAGTAACACAGTAATATCATAGCTTTCCTAGTGGCACACAAGGCCTCGAAAGCAGTAAACGTGCAGGCACACAGGAACTTTGACTCGTGCAGATATTGATTTTCCTTTAAGATCCATGAATGTTTGATCACAGGACTAGAATTCATTTTCCTGTCAAACCTGAATGACATCTGCTCATGCCTGTCATCTGGCTGCTTTCCATGCCGCTGCTGCAGCGTCTCTGAGTTGCCAATCCATTTCCAAACCAGTGAGGGAGAAACGGTTCAGCAGGAAAAAAACTCCATAAAGCGGGAGGCTCCTGGCACGCTGCATGTAATCCAGGACAGACGGGTCAAGCTTCGAATAAGAGCACAGGCACAGAAGATGTACCCACAGGAAATTATTATTCATTTGTGTAGTAGTAGTAGTAGTACCAAGGGAAGATCATGAGGAATCTGGGTCGGTTGTCATAGGAACAGTATGCATAATGATTTTTAAAAGATAGAAGGCACTTTAAATTATATCAGAAGCAGAAGAGTGTAGTGATGTAAGAGGTACTTATTAGTAGCATTCCTGTTTTCCATGTTGTTTTCAAGGAGAAATTAGGAACTATTGTTTCCTCTGCTCTGCCAGAGAAAGCCAGGGTAATAAATGAAGGGGTAGAGTAGGGAAGTACAGAGAAGACCCTGTGTGGGAGCCACACTTTTCAGTAAAGGTGCCTGCCACTCAGGTGGAATGGAAAAAATGTTGACATGGTTTCGGAGGCACTGGGGCTACATCAGCACCTATTCAGCGTATTACCATGTTTTTCCGTCTTGCTGGTCCACCTGTCAGATTTAGAGATCCATCTGGCTGGTTTTGAAAGGTCTGAATAACACATGCTGCCAAGTCCAAAATGAAATGGAAAAATTCTCTGAGTGAAAGATGGGTATAGCTTAAATACTGCATTGAATTTGGAAGTGTCCCCAAAATGTCATGGCACTAGATGCTGGAATAATTTACTCTGCAGGAAAATGGCACTAGTAGCAGTAGTCAACAGCTGGTTCTGATGCTGTTGGTGCTTAGGCAGGTTTTCAGTTAAAACTAAGAAGGATGAGTGAAATGGCATTATAAATACTTTAGGAATTTATCTGTAATAAAGCATATTTTTATAAAAATCAGAACCGTAAGCTTTTGAATGTAAGTGGGGTAAGAAAGTGGAGACAGTGGCTCAAAGTACTTACATCTAAGAGGGCAGTCAAAAATTTCTGAAGGCTAGGCTGAATGTCTGATGACTAACTCTGTTCAGACGGTGGGATAAAAGACTCAGTGAGAGAGGCTTCTGAGGGGGGAACATGAAGGGGACCAAAAACCAAACAACAAGAAACCACAGCATTTCACCAAACAGATCCTATGACGTTTCAAAGCATGGGCTGGTCAACTCTGGTTGAGACTATATGTACTATAGAGTACTACAAGCCAAAATCTGAACAAGATCTCAGTTGGACACCACAATACCAGTATATGAAAACAAACAGACTGAGTCAATCACAGCTTTTGGGCAAGCCAAGCCCATTTGGAAACAGACACAAGAACTTAAATGGATTATATCACTTTTAGGACCTGCAACACCAGCAGGTTCTGCACAGCATATAGAAAGAGCACAGTATGGTTAAAGGCATCATCAATATCTCTGGCATCTCTCTGGTGTAGGAGGAGATCAGTGACAACATTGAATGATGAACTGTGCAAGAAGAGTTGTGCCAAAATCAACCACGACCTGAGACTGCTGCTTTGAAAAACTGACTGTGAGAAGCAGTCCTGATGGATGCAGTTTGAGAATCAGAAAAAATGTCATTAAGTGAACTTTGCCAAAAGGGATTAAAATAAAAAATGTGTNTTAATATTATTATTTAAGAGTGAACCAGTGTTTAGAAGAAAGTGACTTTAAAGCATGTATACACAGTAAGGTGCTGACCTGAATGTTAGCAACTTCTGTTGTTTCATGGAAGGAAGGAACACGGGGAAATATAAAAATCCTCTTTAGAGCCCTTTTGTATGAAATTATTTTCCCTCTGTTAATTACCTGGTATATTTGACTCAAACATTACAATTTGCTGTCTCCCCTACATAGTATGCCCATTTGTTGTGGTCTTTAAATAGTCAAATTTCCCACAGGTTTTTATCCCAGCCAGCTTCAGAAATGCAGAATCAGGGTTTACTTATAAGCCTGTTGGGAGAAAAGTTAGCAGAAGATGCCATATGGCAACAAAGCAAATACTCATAGGCTGAACTACATTCTTCCCTGATATATGACATTATTTCTGTGCAAAGTATGACATGTCAAAGAATTGTATATAAAAGTTTCTTTAGTTCAAGTGGTCCTCTTTCCCTTCTGACTTCTGACCTTTGAATGATAATTAATGCTGCACAGAGCACCAATCTGTAGAAACTAATCAAGTCTATACTCTGGATAGCCACAGGAACAGCTGAGAAAGCCATTGAAAAATTGCTAGCATTTCTACACTTGGAAAGTTCAGGCTAAAGGTGATGTGAACTAGAAATTTATATTATTTATAGGACAGATTTGCATGGTGCATTTATGATTAAAGCAGCCTTTCTACTCTCCTTTTGCTAAACTGAAAGCTAGCAGTACTTAAATAATACTATATTTTTGTTTCATATAAAACCTGTGTCATTACTAATAATATAATTTTGTAGCATATAAACTATCTTTTTCTAAAGTATATTTTGCAATTCTTCTGTAAACTATAATCCAGGTGAATTGTACTGTTGGGTAAAAGCCCTGGTGCATTTATTAAAATTTTCTTGTAAAGACTTAATATATCTTAACACTATCTCTGAAAGCTTTCAGTCCCAGTTCTTTCTTGTTTCTAATGATCTTTATACCCAGAAAACTGGCTTCCATAAACATTACGATATGCTGGGTAGGAACAAAGAGCTATGGATTTAAAAATATACATAGGCATTATAGTACTATATAGAGCAGGAGTTTACATGACTTGCCTACTGTTAGCTAGTTGGCAAGCATCTAATACATGCATAGGGATATCCCCAAAAAACCTATTTTTTCCATTCTGGAAAACTCACCTCTCTTTCCTCACTGACTGTAAAAAGAGCCAAGATGACTAGCTAAGATATGGTACCTAGCTGATGTTACTGTTAATATCCCTTTCTTACTTCCTTTCTTAACTTAATTTGTATGTAAGTTGCTGCTTTGTTACTTTATTATCTATCCCTCAAAAACAGTGTCTAGGACAGCATTAGGGAGAGATACAGTATACTTTTGCCCTGTTGTTACTCTGACTGACAGAAAGAAGACACTGAATTACGTGGAAAAATATATGAACTACTATGGCCATTCATAAATAGGTGTTCTTACCTACTAAGCTTGTTTTTCGTCTTTTTAGCCTTTCTTTTTTTTTATCCTAGGCATTTTGTGATCGTCTATTTTTAAAATATTTTCCAGAGGTGACAGTTTCAAATAGTAAAAAATGCCTGGCAGTCATTATTTATTTATGTGGTGCAACCTTGGTAATGGGAACACTTAAAATGAAATGTATATTTCTGACACAACTTCGCTATCATTTCTTTATCCTATAGTTTTAATCTAAATTGCTCTTAATGTAAGTAGTTTGCTATAATGCCTGTGAGTTTCTAGCCAGTGTCATCATGGCTGTATGTGCAAAATTTATATGTTTTAATAACATTTATTAGAAAAACAGTAGCAAGGAGCTTTAAAACCCATCCTGCCTTTATTTTTTGATACCTGTGAAATTTTCAAGCCCATCCAGATTAGTTCTCTGCCTGGGCTAGAAAGATGTGTATTTGTCATGTATATTGTCATGTTCGCGGTAAAGTTTCTCATTAGACCCTCCTTTAGTGTCATGTTTACCATATCAGAGTAATGTAAGGTGTTCTGGAATGTTATTTCTCGCTGTCAGTATATGTAACCAATGTTAAGGATCCTCCTACATCTCAGTTAAGATCTTTAAAGGGCACAAGTCCATTTGCTTTTTGTTTACTTTTACAGTTCTACTTGGAAGGAGATTGTTAACTACTTTATCTTCTGTATTATTAATTTCCTACTTGTTATTGGGCTCTTGGATTTTTTACAGCAAAAACTAACAGAAATATATTTAAAGTATAGGAAGTGTAACTAAGTCTTGAAAAACTAGAGACTCACAGGTATCTGTAGTATCTGAAATGATACGTAGACAAAGGAATCTAGAATTTTAAATAACCACCTTTAACCAGACCCGAAATTGTTGCTAAAATGAATGTTTCCCTGAAACTCATCTTACAGTATTTTCAGTGGCCAGCTAGACTAGGTTGAATAAAGAAGAGGAGAAAAATATGTGTGTTGTAGAAAGCCAGGGCTGATTCATTGCTTTTTCATGATCCAAGACTGAGCCTGCGACTCATTCTACATCACACTTAAATTCCCTAATTGGACATAAACTTTCCACTCCCAAATGAGCCATATTGGTTGCAATTTGTTTACAAGAGAAGGGAACTTGGTAGCTTTCCCAAATCTGTGTTTTGATTTATGATAAGTGTATTTGGTTTTTTTGCCATGACAGCCCTTAGTGGGCATTAGCGTCCTGGTAAAATGATGCTGTTTTCTGACATTCTCTAAAAATAGTTTCCCGTCCTTTGCTACCTGCATACATATCTGAATCATTTTGGTGTGAATCATGGCTGCATCTCATCTTGGCCATGTGATTGGCCTTTTGATCTCCTCTAAATTTTGTCACCTTAGCTCTCACCTTTCATCTTTTGAAAAACACTCCAGCACTCCAGGAAACACAACACAAACACTGAACAGCAGAGTTAAAGAGTAGCCCTGCAGGTGCCTGCTCTGGCGAAATGCCAGTTCAGGACAAAATACCTGTCCCCAGAAGTCTGTCTGTCTGCAGTTCATAGATTCATAGATTCATAGATTCATAGATTGGTCCAGGCCGGAAGGGACCTCCAAAGGTCATCTAGTCCGACCTCCCCGCAGTCAGCAGGGACACCCCCAACTAGACCAGGTTGCCCAGGGCTTCGTCGAGCTTCACCTTGAATATCTCAAGGGAAGGGGCCTCAACCACCTCCCTGGGCAACCTGTTCCAGTGCTCCCCCACCCTCATGGTAAAGAATTTTTTCCTAATATCCAATCTAAATCTCCCCTTCTCCAACTNGCTCCTTCAGTCTGTCCTCATAGGAGAGGTGCTCCAGCCCCCTGATCATTTTGGTGGCCCTCCTCTGGACCCGCTCCATCAGGTCCATGTCCTTTCTATATTGAGGGCTCCAGACCTGCACACAGTACTCCAGGTGAGGTCTCACCAGAGCAGAGTAAAGTGGCAGAATCACCTCTCTGGATCTGCTGGCAACACATTTTTTGATGCAGCCCAGTTGTCAAAGCAAAATCTCTTGTGAGAGGTAACTACCTCTTATGAGAACAGCAAGATTGTTGGGGGAAAAAAGGTCATTCCTTTAGGCACATTTTGTATACCCATCACCTCACCTGTGTTCTTTTTGACAAAGTACCTAAGTCTATAAAAACCCCACATATTAAGTGACACATACCATCTTACAGTAAACCTGTTTGCTGCCTAAGTTATCCCACTAATGAGCCAGGGGTTGTGATGTGTGCATGTCACACAGAAGGAGGTGTGCAGTTGCATGAATGATTTTTAAGTTGCTGTTAGAAGCAGGCTAACCTTCTGATTATCTATGAATACATTGGATGTGCTAGGAAAAATATGTTCTCTTCTGTCTTCTTATCTCAGTACTGCTATCCTCAGTTGATCGTAGCTTATGACATGCAGACATAAATTGAGAGTATTTCTGAAATTCGATGCTCAGTCATTCACGTTTTTCTCACTCTGCAGTTTTCTAGCATTTTGCAGGAAGTGTCAGACTCAGTTGTATAAGGTGAGTGAAAGAAGGTGTCAGTTTCAGCTTTTTACTAAAACCTGAATGGTGCCAAAAGCTGAGAAAGGCTTAAAATTGCATCATTTCTAATGAAAGATGCAAATTTTATGGGTAATTCAAAATATTTACTGTAACTTTATTGATGACTGATGCTATGTTACATTACAGCAGTACTAAATTCTGGTAGAAAGTAATTAAATTTTATAGAGTATAGGAACAGCTACAGCTAGATCCCTCTAAATTACATGACCAGAGTTATTTTAATGAAACTGCATATTCTAGCCTTCATTGCCAACTACCTCTTGCTCTCAGAACCAGCAGCTAATAAATATGTGAAGTATATAAAGCATAAGGAAGTGCCAGTATTTTTACTTAGGATCAGATTCAGCTGTTACTCTTCCTAAGGCTTCAGTATATGTTGTTCATAGAGGTCTTTGCTATACCTGATAGATTTTCCACTGTATCTATTTTCCTCCATCAGCAACTACGCTTTTCTGCCAGACTTTTATTCTGCCCTGGAGAAGAATTCACGCACAGCTGATTGCTGGTAAACTTTTCTCCATTAGAAGCTGTTTTCCTGGTACTGATCCTTCCTCATGTTCCCTGGGTCTCTATACCTAGTGTTAAACCATTAAAGAGCCTAACAAAGTGGTATACAAAAAGTCATTGCCAAACAGTTGAGGCAGCTATAAATAGCCTTCAATCTAACCTGCAAAGCCACGGAAATCAATCTCCAAGCCAGTGAAAATCTAGCCTTGTTACTCCTCTGCCTAAGGGGATGCAGCACAGAATGCACACCAGAAACCCAACTTCACCCTCCTCAAAGGGTGCTCTTGAGTCCTTGCATTTTTAGATGCACGCCTTTACTTTCACTGCACGTGTTGTTAAGCCAAAATGGGTATGTGGAATGGGAATACATGAAGAAAGGAGGAAAAGGTTCTGAGGAAGAACCTTCTAAGGTTGATGTGGTAAAATGCCCCCCAGTGTGCAGGATGATAACAAGGGTATGTCATTGTTGACTTATTCCTTTGTTTTTTCACTTTCAGTGTCTTGCAACAACGGTATATGTAGGGACCTGCCTGTTCCTAAAGTAACATGTCATATATTAATACTTGCATAGTATATCAAATTATGCTACACACTGCCCCCAGTCGCTGACAGCTCCTCTGGTATGTACTCCTGGTGGTGAATGCTTCTATAGCCACTCCAGAAGGAACAGGGTCACAGTGTTTTCATGCTTGCTTGTTATTTTAGCTGCCTGTCACAACTTTTTGAAAGAGCCCTTGCAAGAAATGGGAGAAATGAGCTTTTTATCTCAGGCAGTTACAGTATGACTTCATGAGATGCATCAATTACTGTAGCCTTGGACACTCACCTTGGTATATTTGAAAAGCTTGCCTCAGTTGAGGGAAATCTTCAAAAAATTGTAGGAATTCTGTTGCCTAGAAAGTTAGAGGAAACCTAGACACAGCCACTGCTTATTGTAGAGTCATGTATGGAAAAAAAGAGGTTTATTGTCTAGACAAAGAAGCTTTGTAATTAAAAATGCTCCTGCAGATATGCTGCTGCTTTAAGCAATATCACATGAAACATGGGCTGCAGGTGCATCATTTATCATTGCTGTTTCTAAACAAACAGACAGGATGAGACAATACTTCAGAGATAACTTAAATTTTGCTACCTTTGTATTTTTTTTAAGTATTCATGAATACTTCTGAAGTAACAGATACAGTGTTGGCAGAACAGTCTGGACATTTTGTGAGAGAATTCTTGCAAAATTGTTTTAACTGCCTGCTAAAATATCTCTTATTAAAGGAGGGGGAAATCCATGTGAGCATCAACAGCTTATGTCATGATATTGTATAGACATAGTGTATTTTATTAATCTTTTTCATAGGTCTCCAAATTCTTTTATTTGGAAAGTTAATTCAATATGGTCGGGGACTTGGGCCGTTGCTGTTCAAACCACGCCAACGCAGTTTTCTGTGACTTGATGTGTGCAGATGCTCCCACTGCATGACCTAACAGGGCTACTCACATGCCTTGCACTACACATGCACCCATGTGGAGAATATGAGCTCCTATCTGCCCCTCAGCATACTTAGGCATTCAGACCAGTATGGTGTCAATTTAATGAATGCTTCTACTTCACTTTAAGTGATGAAGAGAAATGTGTACAGATAAAAATTAATTTCTGCTGCCTAGACAGGAATACTGTAGACAACTCAGTTCCTCACAGAGAAAATGTTGAGGATTTGTTTCTTTTTGTTTGCTTTAACAATAAGTGAAGATAATTTTTATTGCTGTTTAAGTATTGTTATAATTTTATTTTTACAGTTGTGTCATGCCCTTTCGGTGTTCATTTGTGATTAAAAAAATGATCTTTGAACTGTATGAAATGCAAAAATACTCCAAAGTTCAATATTCATGAACATTTCTGCGTATCTTTTCCATATGATGTGCTAAGCTAATGTAATCCTCCTACAATATTCAAGCAATTGTCAAATGAGCATCTCATTAAATAGATCAGTAAGTCCTCTTGGTTGAAACCATAAACTTAGGCATAAATCCTTCTCATGCAGTGAGATTTTGCATGGAGTGACAGGATGGTTAGATTGTAGCAGAAGCTCAGTATTCCTGAACAACATGAACATCTGAGAAAGTCATTTATTGTTCAAAATTAGAATAAGAAATAATTGCTTTAGGTTTTGTTTTTTTTTTAAAGAAATAGTAAAACTTTGAATCTTCCAGAAATCTTTATAATGTAGCCTTGGACTTGTAGCCTTTAATTTTAATGATTGTCGTTATATTTTTCTTTCAATTGTCTAATTTGTGGTTATTTTCATTTTGTTTTACAATACAGGAGTGAAAGCAGCACATTTTATGACAAATGCTACATTCTGACTTTACATAAGGCATATAAAACTCAGAAATATTGCTTTATTCATGACTTTAGTACTCGTGTACTATATTAAAAATTAAAACTTTTTAATGGCAGCATTTAGTGTGAAACAATACCTTAAAATTTTGCTGATGTTGAATTCTAAGTAACAATGTTTCCACTTTTTAAAATTTTTGAGAAAAACCCCATTAATTAAATAATGAAATGTAGAAAAAAAACAGCTAAATAGAAGACAAAGTTCTGGGGCTGGTCTTTTATTTCAATTATGTGATTGGTTTATAATGCATACGAGAAAAGGGGAAAGGTTTTTCTAAGTAGTATAATGAGGCTCCAGGGTTTGTATAAGGGTGTCATACTTCACAAAAGAAGGAGTTACTAACTTGACATGTAGGGTTTCCTTTCTGCTATCTGATGTCTGTTTTGAAACAATTTATGTTGCTAATATAGCCTATGCTTTAGCATGCTTAGTAACATGCTTCTTGCTATGCACAGTTGTATTTTATGGCTTCTTGGTGGATCTTTTAAATTTCACTGAATTTCAC
>VXAK01008148.1:6597-37747 GCA_013399435.1 Arenaria interpres
TGTAATGGCAGCTGCCACTTGGTTTCCTTGGGCTGTCTATCTACACAACCCTGTGTTGGTAGTGTTTTGGTGGAATACAAGCTGTGTAGTGTCTGAAGTGCCCCATGTGTTAGATCATACAAAGACATACTATTATAACTCACAGCAGGCTTTTGTAGATCCTATTGTGTCATTGCTTATGAGGGTTTTTTAAAGAATATTTGGGTCCTTTAATACTGGTCTCAGACCAGAATTTGGGCTGTGATTATTTTTATTTTTTAGTGTAGACTGAAAACCAGTGAAGGGTTGGACATGGAACTGTTGAATGTGAAGGTCATAAAATATCTATGATGGTTCTGCTTTATGGATGTTGTAAAAAAAAAAATCGGGTTTTCTGTTGGTTTTTTTTTTGCTGTGGGTTTGTTGGGTTGTTTTGGTTTTTTTAAAACTTGCATGGCTATGCATCTGTGATAGCTAGTTTAAGCAGTTCTGTACTATTTTGAGAATAACTGAAGTCTTCTGTGTATCTCAGGCATTTTTTTAACTAGAGTTCAAGCCAAGAAAGGAAGGTGTTAGTACCTAATCATATAGATACAAATTTTGAGTTTCCAAATGCTAGCAGTCAAGAACTGATCCCTTCTCCAATCAGAAGACTCTTCCTTTTATACATCTGTCTATACAACATGTCTATACAATTGTCTGTCTGGGCATTAAACAGCTCTGATGTAAAAGTATGATTTTTATCATACTTCTAATCATATTTTATACATAAAACAGTACAGTGTTTATGCTTGAGGCAGGTAAGTTGATAACAGAATTACAGCTTTAGAAATTGGAGACTTGGAGTTGCTAGAAAAGACATTATTCTGTTAATGGTGAGAAGAGGTTCAGGTGGCCAAATCTTGACTTTTGAGTGTTCCTTCAGAACGCAAAACTTGCAGCTATACTGTATATACAATTCAATAGTCTACAGTGGATAATGATGACTCTGCAGTCTCAGCAGAGAACCATCTTTCAAGTTGCAAAGAGTGCATTGAGAAAGTCAGTTAAAAATGTTGGAAACACTGCAAGGAGCCAGTGATACTTGTTTGCCTTACTTACCAGGGCAGGGACATGTCCACTACTATGTGAAATCAAACCAAATCATTTAAAAATAAAACCACCACAAAATAGATACTAGGTCAGCTCAGTTCTGGTAGATTTTTGCATTACTACATTTCTATTTATCATGTCTTCCCAAGACTCCTACAGACAAGCTTGCTGTCGTTCAGTTTCAGTAGAGGTCTAGGCCTCCAAGCTTTGATATAAGACTAAAAATACTATTTTAAGAACACCCCATTCTGCTATTCAGAAATGTTTCTAAAGCTTTTTTACTTTGTTTGAAGCTCAAAAGATTCCTTAAGAAGTAATTCTCCTGTGGAAATGGAAACAAACGCAGACCCAGTTGACCCCTTGAGTGCAAATGTACCTGCTCTTGCAACACAGCTAGAGAGTAAGTACACAGCATTCAGAAATGCAAACATTGATTTTAAGAGTTGTACCTGAGAGAGAGATCTCACTGAACTTTAAAACTTAGGTTTCCAGAGACTTCTCATCTGCCTCTGCTGCTGTTCTGCCAGATAACAAAAATGACTTGTCAAAGAATTCCTAAACTAATTAAAATACTTTCCTATTTAAAACAGGAGCTAGTGTTACTGTTTCATGATTAGCAGGCCTTTACAGAAAAGGATTACAAAGAAGCTAAGCGTGTTCTGTTAGAGAATCTTCATCTGTGTTAGCACTTAGTTTGCTGAGCTAATGCCTGAGAAGAGTGGTAGTCTCTTCCTATGTGACTATAGGCCAGTACGCTCCAAGTGTTCAAATTTCCCCTTCCTGCTCATTTCTTTCCAAGTTATCTTCACTATGCATGCACAAATTTTCTTCTATGTGTATGAACTGGTTAAAGGCCAAACATGTTCTAACTAGTTTTTTGTATATATCATTAACAGACAGAACAAGAAGCGCAGATGAGAAGTCCAGGGAGAATGGACTTCCCAGAGGCTTGTCTGTACTTGGAAATGTACTGTCAAATTTGTACTCTGTGAGCTTGTGTAAAGAATTTGACTGTACATCACCATAGTCCTACTAAAGTCTTGTTCAGACAAACCTGTTGCAGTAACCATTGTCAATCTAAATCACTAAGTGGCTTGCAAAATAAAACTAAGCCATCTGTAAGAAGTACTTATGCTCTATATATGTGTATTGTGAGGGTTACAGAAAGGTTACTTTCTCTGTAAGGAAGAGTTTGAGACGCATACAAAACTGCAAAAATACCGTTCTGGTCATATTGGCTTGCTCATGAAATGGAAACATAACCAGCCATGTACTAAATTACTTCTGTATATTTAGCTCCAGGAAGTGTTGCTATGGAGGCCAGTTCAGATGGAGAGGATGATGTAGAAAACACGGACAAGGTAACTGAAACAGTAATGAATGGCAGCATGAAGGAGACACTGAGCCTTACTGTAGATGCTAAGACTGAAACAGCTGTTTTCAAAAGGTGAGAATATCTGTTTGTTATCCTTCCCACCCTTGTAAAATAAGCACTGATGGTGGAATGCTACATGTCATCGAAAAGAGTTCTTTGCAAATGATAATTCCTGAGGTTTTAACTAGAAATATTCTTCCAAAGTAACTGTTTCAAAATTTTAATTCTGGTTAGTTGCTATAAAATGTAACTTTCCTTAATAATCTCCATTGATATTAAAGCTTGATAGTGGAAGATTGACTCAATAACTTTTGATCCTGATGCACATTATTGTGCATTTTTATGTACCATTATTCTTTTAAGATACAGTTAATTGCATGTCAAAGCTAAGTTTTTTAAAATTTTCATAGAACTTTTAGATTTGGGTTGAAATTCCATCCCTCTTATCCAGGAGGATGGAGGACAGAAGTTGAAGGCCAGCTGGTCACTACTCATGAAAGTAACTTATCAGACATTTGGGGTGATAACTGTTGGTGGTATCAATGATTGATTGTCAAATCTGTTCTGGACTACAGGTGCCATATAGAATTCTGGAATAACCAGAAAAACAAACTCCTTGATTTTGATATCTTCTGATACGAAGTGTTTGATTCAGGAATAACTGTCTTAAGAGTATGATTATATTCCCTATTACATATATCAACAGTGCGATCCTTTTATAGGAATAAAACACCTTTCTGTTTCATCTACTTGATCTTGTCTACTAAGATCTTGTGATCTTAGATTTAATGCTCAAGTGTTTTTTATTTAATATCAAATCTTTAGGTAGGGAAACAGAGGGTACAAACTTTCTGACATACGAAAATAATTTTGCCTTTATTAATTGAAGCTGGTATGTTGCCTGCACACACACACACCTCTTCCCCAATCTTGACAAATATGAACATATTACTAGCATTTTGGCATGCAACCCTCTTCTGATTCTTTCAGAATAACTTCATAGTATCTGTCTCTATTCTACTTTTAAATATTGAAAAGAAATTTTCCATATGTCTTGGAAGTTGCTTAAAAAAATCCCAGTCCATTTCAGCAGAAAAAACTTCCCTTGAAAGTGTTTCCTTGATGTGGGGCATCCACAGCTTCCATGGGCAACCTGTTCCGGTGTCTCACCACCCTCACAGAAAAGAATTTCTTCCTAATATCTAATCTAAATCTGCCCTCTAAGTTTAAAGCCATTATCCCTCATCCTATCACTACACTCCCTGATAAAGAGTCCCTCCCCATCTTTCCTGTAGGCCCCCTTTAGGTATTGGCAGGTTGCTATATGGTCTCCCCAGAGCCTTCTCTTCTCCAGGCTGAACCACCCCAGCTCTCTGTTCGCGTAGGAGAGGTGCTCCAGCCCTCTCATCTTTGTGGCCCTCCTCTGAACTTGCTCCAACAGGTCTTACATGGGGGGCCCAGAGCTGGATGCAGTAGTCCAGATGGAGTCTCACAAGAACAGAGTAGAGGGGGAGAATCACCTCCCTCAACCTGCTGGCCATACTTCTTTTGATGCAGTCCAGGATGCGGTTGGCTTTCTGGCCTGCAAGCGCATATTGCTGGCTCATGTTGAGGTTCTCACACACCAACACCCCAAGTCCTTCACCTCAGGGCTGCTTTCAGTCCATTCTCTGCTCAACCTGTATTTGGGCATGGGACTGCCCCGACTCATGTGCAGGACCTTGCACTTGATATACATAGCAGTTAACTTGTGGAAAGCAACAAACGACAAAAGTGGTTTCTGAACTTAATTCAAAATAGAGGATGAGAAAGGAAGAAAAAGCAGAAGCAGAGACTCACCTTTTTTAAAAAACAAAAAGATAATGAGGCAGCCAGTTCTAATGGGGATGATGACAAGTATTTTATTTTGAACAAATACTAAGAGTATCAAGGCAAATGAGATGGGGAGATCAGTGGGGAAAAGTGGGTCTTGATGAGAGATTACAATGCAAAATAATATTTTTACCGCCTTTGTAGGTGTAAGGAGGCAGGGGAGGAAAGAGAAAGATTCATTGAAATTTAAAGGCTCTGCTAAAAGGCAAACTCTAAGAATAGGAAGAATAATCAGCGGATGAGAGTGGCTTTAAAGTGTTCCTGACTTCTTGCATAAATAGATTTGTTGCCACAGAGGTATAAGACTGATGTTTGTTTCTACTTCAGAGCTACCTTATAGCTGTTTCTTGCAGGTATATGCTCAAATTTGTGTTCTAGTGCACTTGTAATGATGTGACTGAGGTGGCAGAGGGTGGAATAGAGAGGCAGAAAAGCTTTAATTTAGAGGCAAAACACAAGTATTTGATAGCTAATGACTTGAGGCTGCCTAGTTACATGGTAGTGTTTTATATACTGTGAGTGTACTGGTTTTTCTGTTTGATTTTTGTCTCTGCGAGAAAGATCATTAAATAGATTCAGCTACAGTCTTTGTACTGCATAACCCATACACTGTATTTCATTGTGGAGTTATTTGGGAGTTTAATAAAGATGAGTTAATGATTCTGCTGATATGTTTCACGGACAGGCTTTATTTATGCCAATTTCTGAGGGAATCTTGAATTTCTTTTATACTTTCTTCCTTCCATTTTTGCATACTTTTGGCTTCAGAGTGTTGAAATCCTATCGGTATGTATAGTAAAGGATCATGACTGTGATTGTTACCACCTCAGGCATTTCACACATTCCTTATTTCTTTTCTGATCTTATTTGTAATCACTGTATTTCCTGCCCTTTTATCCAGTCAAATTTTAATGAATGTAAACACTGGTGCATTATTAGGTGTTTGTAAAGTCTAGAGCCATGTGCTTGATCTTCATGTTGCAATTGTAACTTAAAATCCATTTGCATGTGAAATATGGACCCATCTCCCAGTTTTCTCCTGTTGCCTGAAATTACCCTATAAGTAAAACTAAAAATTAAATAACTTTTTTTTTTTTCAAGTGAGGAAGGAAAATTGTCTACCTCGCAGGATGCTTCTTGTAAATATGTAGTAGAAGAGAACACAGAGGTTGCAGAAGAGGCTCCTTCAGCTCTGCAGCCTACTAACAGCAGTTCTGAACAGAGGTAACTGCAATTAAGGATGCTTTCAGTCCTCTAAATAGCAGTTTGCATGTTCTTCTAATAGGATTGATCTAAAAAGATTAATGAATTCCTGTTAGTTGTCAGCTCTGAGTTTAGCATAATCTAAACATGTGCTTGCATCTATTTTATAAAATTCTTACAAGTTGTATTTCTTGTTGACTAAGACACTTTTGTCAAAAATGCATTTGCCTTGTACTGTTCGTCTTGCAGGGTGTTGTAAATATCCCCATTCTGTTTTGTGATGTGTTACCAAGTTAGAATAGTGAATTATATAAAAAAATGTTAGGGGAATAAGTTTTACTTTATCCTGAAAATTTACATAAGTTAGGTCTACCTTTTTTTTTATTCCATATTCTATACTGCAGAATGGTTTGGGGGGAGTCCACTAGTGCAGTTGTATGGAAAGGAAATGGTGCCTTAAGTCATGCTTGTTTGATTTTGAATCGGTTATTATTTGCACCCAGGTATTAATCTGAATGCTTGCAGATTTGGAGAAGATTTTTCAAAGTGCATAAGTAATTTGTTTCAAATAAAACTTGCCTGAAATATGGAGCAGCCTGGATTGCTCAGCATGCTTATTGGAGGAAAGAAGACATTTTTCTTTGGCAGCTTGGCTACTACTGCAGTCTTGGAGAATAGTAATTCAAGATACAATTCTGAAGGGACCACCACCAAACAGAGAAAGCTGCTCTTGCCTCTTGCATAAATTTGTTTCTCTTAAATTGTCAGGTAGTACTGATTTCTCCAAAAAAAAAAAAAAGGCATTTGACAGTATTTCTTCTGCTTAATTTCCTGTTGAAGTACTTATTTGGGGTTTTTTTTTGCCTCCCAAGTTACAATGGTTTGGAAACGTACACAAGCAACTTAAGTCTAGTATGGCTTCACCAAAATCAAATGCAAATAGAGTGACATTAATCACCAAATGTTAGAAATGCTTAATGCAGATATTTCACATCTGAGCTGGTTTCTAGACTTCTGTCAGAGCAGCATTCATCTTTATCATAAAAGCCTTAAACAATGAAGAGCTTAAAGTAGGTGAGAAGATTTCCATCCTTGAACGCGGTATTGAGTTGAGACTTTGCTCTGCAACTTAAGTATTCATAAATATTTTAAAATTGGTATCTGGGAAAGACTTTACTTGTTTCCTAGCAGAATAAATGGATTGTTAAACATCAGGTACAATCCATCTTGATTCTCAATGTGAAGGCAAAGGGTAGTATGTTGCCCTTTATTGTTTTAGATGTAATTCAAAGTTGCCCAGAGGAACTGTGCTGTCTCAAAGAAAACCCTTGTAACAGGAAAATCTAAATTTGTAATTACTAAACCCGTAGGATCTGCTCCTCTTCCTCCAGTGCAGGGTTGGGGAGTCAGAGCTGTGCGTGCTGCCTTCTTGTTGGGGAGTTGAGGGGGTTCTGAATTGGGAGCATGTTCTGAAGGGAGGGAGGATTTTGCTTAATTAAAAGTAATTCCAGGTGTCATTTCTGCCTTGTATAAGCAGGGTATGATTCTGAAAATCAGAGTTTTATATAAATGATCACGTGTATTTTTCTGAATCTGTATTTATCTAGGTGCTTTAACAGTTTAAAAGCTTATGTGTTTCTTGACTTTCATAGGTTTTGAACTATTATTAGAGAAACATATTTCCACACAAATCCAGTGAAAGAAGTAATCACTTCTAAGACTCTGGACATTCTTATATATCTTGCTTTGTAGTGAAGACAAAATTGAAATGTTTTTGTTAGCAAAGATTTAGAGTATAGCTCTAGATGCACCACAGAACTTTACTGCATGTTCTGGTTATATTGTATGAAGGCTAAGAAAGATGCAAGCATGTTTGACAAACTTAGATTCTATTTTTTAGACTTGTTTATGAGCTAGAATGTCTTGCCTCTATGGTACTGAGTGTTACACTCAAACACTGCTACCTTTCCTGTAAACCAGAACTTTATACTCTGCATAAATTCCGTAAATTTAACCAAGAAGTGGATTCTAAAAAAAAAACTAAAACCAACTGTGTATACTAAGTTAAAATGGGAAACACAGAAACTGTCTTTCACAACCTCTTCTTTTTTGGAGGTACTGTTTTTATCAAGACAGCATTTTTAGTGCTGATAAGCATAAATTGTGGAGAAGAAGGCTTTGGGTACTAGGTTTGCCTTTTGAGTAAAGATGTCTGTCTGAACCAACAGAGGGCTCTCAGAGCTAGCAGTTTGTTGGAATGCTTTTCAGTTGCAGGAAGTCTCGAGGAACCTCTTTCTTTGAATCCAGCTGGTTTCATTGAGGCTCAGTACTTTCTCTAAAGGTGGCTGTCACAGCAGATCCTCATATAAGCGCAGTATAAATGTCAAGATGAACATAATTGTGCTTTTGGGGCTCCATGCATGTATGACTAGTGGGAGGAGTCCCCTAGGTAGGTCTTTGGCTGGTGGCCAGCAGTAGTAATCTGCTAGGAGCCCTGTTCTGTCATGGACTTTTTTTCCAGTTAACAAGTGACTTACTGCTGTGTGGACTGTCAGACTTCCTGTCCATGCAAGCACTTGTTTCTTACCTTCCAGGTTTCTCTAACGAAAGTGTTTACTTTTGTCCAGTGCTGTCTGTCTTTTTTCTAATATGTACATATTTTTTTAAAAAGTGTTTTTATAGCTTAGCAGCCAAAGACTTAGCTAGGGGACTCCTGCTGGTCATGTGCATGTAGAGCACGGACCCAAGAGTGGCTTCTCTGTGATGTACACCATCAGAGAACAGGAGTTACAGGTAACTTTTCTCATATGTAGTTCCAAGTGGTATTTATATTCTAAGGGAAACTTTGAATGTATTCAATAGATTTGCACTGATTGGAAGTTGAGATTTTTGCCTTTTTTGCTTGCAGTTCTTAATGTTCTCACGCACTACTGATTTGATCCTTTTATTTGTGTTAGTCCAGAGCAATTGAGTCCACATCTACATTAAAGTTCTTATCTAGAAATGCATATACTGTCATTGTTTCCGCTTTTGCGGGTTTGCTCCTTATTTTCCTCCTTACTTCCTGATATTTTCATGCTAATGGACTGACATTCAAAGTATTTGTGAAGTGACAGTTTGTAGATTAGATTAGCAACTAAACATGGTTGTTTCTTTTTTTTAAGATACTGTTGTTTTTCCTGTTGTGTCTTAGCGGCTCACTTTCAAATGCAACATTAAATACCTCTGGTATCACACTTTGCCTCGCAATAAGATTTGGAGAAGTATCAGAAATGTGCTTTTTATTAGTGATTCTCTTGGGGAGATAGTGCATCTCTAGAGATCACTTAGTTCCTCAGTTAATAAAGATCAAACACTCTTGAACAGTGTGCTCAGTTAATTAAAGTGCTGTGCTTAATTAGGCGATAAGGACTCCAGAAATGCTGGACTCCAGGAAATAAATGGGATGAGCTTGTTATTAGCTAGCATTTCTTCTCTTCAACTACACATGCTACACATGGCCTGGGGTTGTTCGTTTTGGGGTTGGATGTGTGTGGGATTTTTTCTGGTTTTGGTTTGGTGGCTGGTTTTGGGATCTTTTTTTGGACCTACCCCAATTTGATTTGGACCCTTCTTGTTTCTTGTATACTTACATCTTTTTTTGGCCTCTTAGGACTGATCAACACACCCATTTAGGAGAGGCGTCTGTTAATGGCCCTGTATGATGTGTGATGTCTACTGCCTTGGCTGAAGAAAATGAACTGATATATCCAGGTGTTCGAGTGTTTCTTGAGGATTTCATCTAGACCCTGTTGAAGCCAGTCACTGCTGCACTAATTTCGCAAGGGATCAGGACCAGCAACATTTATATTCTAGATTTTAAGACATTGTACAGAAATTCATAAGTGTAAAAATATTGCACATTGAGAAATACCAATAATTTTTGCGTATGTTTATATTGTATTGTTCTAAATAATGGGTGGCCTGTGAAATAAGATCCTGCTACCCATGTAATGATGACAGTAGTGTTACTATAGTTAAAATGGCTGTAAGAATAGTTTTATAAAAAAGTGAATACACAAATCTAATGTATTTGAGACATAACTATTTGACTATTAGTGTGACCAAAGTATTTAGCAGTTTTCATACATTTTTCACCTTGTAAAAAGAGAAGAAAAAAATGAATTCATGTTTCTTCTGAAACTGAAATGCCCTATAAATGTTATTTTGGTTGTTTTAGCTTACAAAAAGTGATTTAAATAAGAATTTTTTGGTGTTCAGCATTTTACAACAGGTTTTTAAATTGGTAATTGTTTTCTGTATTGTTTAAAACAGATCAAAAATGTAAGTCTATTGGTAGAGATTTTAAGTATTTATTGCTACAACTTAGTTGACAAATTGATGTTACTGTAAAGCCATATGTTCTGTTAAGTCTTGTTTGCTTGAAACAATACCTTACAGGTGAAACACTAGAATATTTGAAGTGCACATGGCTTGTTGTGTTTAAGTGATTCACCTGCCTTTTAACCCATTCACCAAGATTTAGTTTAATACCAAGCATTATACAATGGAACATTTCAGAACAATCTGCGTATTTAAAACGCTATAATCCTTAGACAAGTCAAGTAAATGAAATGCCTGTGCTGCTAATATGATTACAGTACATGCATTTTAAAAGTATATAGTGTTTTTAATACAAATTTTGGCAGCAGAGCATGTTGATTGTTACTTTCACTGTACTGATCTGTGTGAGGCTTTCATTTGTATGTTCTAAACCAGTTTTTTCACAGCTGGTTTGTGTATATATAGTGATTATGAAAACTAATTCTGTGTAATTTATAATTTTCTATGTCAGTGTAAAATTCCAACAGCCTTCTCAAACAAACAGAAGCAATATACTGTATATTGCCACATTGTCTGGTGAAAGGGTTAAAGTACTTCACCTCCTGCACTTTTAGATGCAAATCCATTTTTGTTTCTGTAATAGTTATATTCATTTATTTTTTACATCATTTGTTTTCCTGACCAGTATTTAAAGCCAAAAGGATACTCTAAACAATGGCCAATGTTTTATTTTAGAAGGCATCCCAAGCAACGTGCCTAAACATTACATTGCATACAGAAATAAAAAAACAAACGCATATGTATAATGGCATTACCCTTATTGCTTCCTCTCTTGCATTTTCTGCAGCAAATTTCAGTGGCAGTTGTCGTTGCGAACTGTGACAAGCTGATCAGTTGTGTGAAAATGGTGGGGGAAAAAACAAAGTAGCATTGGTGAAATCGGTAACTATGGTTGCCCTTTATACATATATATATATATATATAAAACAAATATTTACTTTTATAAATAATGGAATCCAGTCATTTTCTAAGTTGTTTCTTCAGTTCAGAATTACTTCCAGATCAGCTTGACCAAAAATGTTTTGTATATTAGCTTTAAGGTTGGCAGCTGTCCTTTTATCACTTTCTGATCTGTTATTGAACAAGCAGTTTTGGAAGCAAAACCATGCATTTCAGCACATGAATTGCAATCCAAGTAGAAAATCCAAATACAAGAGGGTAGTGTGTTGGCTTACATAATTTTGATGCTTATAAGAAATAAAACTTTTGTCCTTTCCAGTTGAGCTATTTGTCCCTTGCTAACAAGTTGAATTAACAAGCTCCATAGCCATGAAAAGTGAAGGAGATGATGATAGCAAATTAGTTGAAACAGTGTTTCTGCCCTGTTGCCTGCAGTTCAGTAGTGTTCTAGTATGCTTGTCCTTCCTTCTGGTAATGAACTCTCAGTATCAATCCACTGTCTGGTTCATACTAAGCTCAGAATTGAAAAAGGAAAGTGTTTTGTCCCTCTTCTCTCTGTTCCTGAGAGGTAATATCAATTGAGTGGAGGTGTGAGAAGTGGTGGTGAGTGAAATTGACCCTTCAGTGTGGTTTGCCTTCTAATTAAAGGGTGCAATAGGGGTAAACTAGGTTGTTTTATCTGATGCTGATTCCAGTGGTATTGAAGGTTTTTCCTTACTATTGCATTTAGTGTTGGTTTTAACAGCTTGTGTAGAAAATGAGTTAAGCCTGGGATTTAACCTAGATTTGAGGTAGTGTGAACTTGTTCTGAGGAGGTGTAGGGTGTGTTTTATCCACTAACTGTTACTTGTATGAGGAATCCTCAACTTAAAGGGAAAGCTTTGGAATTGTGTTTTTGGGAGGGTGCATGGTGGTGTGTGCACACACACACACACTCCCACGCCCGCCTTTTGTTGTCTTTTACCAATGCTTTATGGTGCTCACATAGGCTTACGAAGGTCTGAACATACTTGAAGAGTTCTTCTGAATATCTGCGTTACCTAGCCTATTTAATCAAATTTGACCTGCATGCAGTGGATTTTCTGAGTCGTCTTTATTAAGAGATACTTTAATGCGTTTGTGAGATGAACTAAAGTCTAAAAGCTTTGTACAGATTTGACTGTATTTAGCAGCAGTTAGGATGAAATACACTTGGTTTGAATGGCTCATCCTGCTACATGCTTTGCTACATTTCACAATGCTCCTTGAAATGGCTGGAGACTCAGTCACTTGAAACTGAGGAATAGCGGTCAGTGGATATCAAAGGGCAATGGTTTTAACCCTTTACCTTCTCTGGTAAAGGATTTTTACCAGAGCAAGAGCGTGTTGCAAAAGGGCTACACTGGCAATCTATGCAATAGCTCATTGCCCCTTCAAACTCTTACCTGGCAGAGTGGATGAATCGCGCCTTCTTGACCAGTTAAACCATTATTTTTAAGTGTAGGCTTTGTACTGTATTTTATAGCAAGATTATTCCATTTAAGTGAAAGTGTAAGCTGTCATCTTGACTAACATTGTTATTAAACAAGCATTCCTCTTTTTCAGTGAGTTGACAAGTTGTCCCTAAGACAACAGGATGGTAGAAACAATCTCATTGTATCATTGTAAGCGCAGCCCAGCATGACCACGCTTTGGGGTAAAACCTGCCGCCTTGCTTCTGTTAAGCCTCGTATCTACCTCTTGAAAGCAGTGGGTTCTGTACTGCCATCTGCATACTCCTGTGGAAGCTTACTGTGACACTCACTCCCTGTGTGAAACCCACTGAGGAGTTAGAAAAACTTGTGAGGAAGATGAATCAGGTTGTTGCTGCCGTTCGTTATAAAGTAATCTTCCTGTTTAAATTAGTTCTAATCTCCTTGGAGATAGTTTTTTCTGATGTGTCTTACACACTATTTATTGTATATAACTGATGGCTGTATTAATATACTTAAGCAATCACTTCTGACTTTCTTCAGTGTAGGATAAGTGCTTCAGCTTTCATTATAAAAGTGTCTGTGGTGTTTCCCAAACCAGGATGGGAAATGGAAATCGAGCAGCAGCAAGAAGCATTTTTTCTTCTAAGTTTTTAACTTCTGTCTTCTAGTTTCTGCATCTTACTTCCTAACAGGTAAGGATTTGGCATCCTTCTGCTCCATTATTGTTTGAATATGTCAGGTTACAGCATGGAGAGGAAGACTAAGGCAATAAAATTAAAATAAAGAATACTCTTAGCATAAAAACAGTCATCTTAACATAGAATGGTTAGAGTTGGAAGGGACCTTAAAGATCATCTAGTTCCAACCCCCCTGCCATGGCCAGGGACACCTCCACTAGAGCAGGTTGCCCAAAGCCCCATCCAGCCTGGCCTTAAACGCTTCCAGGGATGGGGCACTCACGACTTCTCTGGGCGACCTGTTACAGTGCCTCACCAACCTCACTGTAAAGAATTTCTTCCTAATATCTAATCTAAATCTCCCCTCTTTGAATATAAAACCATTACCCCTTGTCCTGTCACTACGCTTCCTGACAAAGAGTCCCTCTCCGGCTCTCCTGTAGGCTCCAGATATTGGTAGGCTGCAATGAGGTCTCTCCAGCGCCTTCTCTTCTCCAGGGTGAATAACCCCAGCTCTCAGTCTGTCTTCATAGGAGAGGTGCTCCATCCCTCTGATCTTCGTGGCCCTCCGCTGGACCCATTCCAACAGATCCATGTCCTTCCTGTGTTGAGGACTCCAAAGCTGGACACAGTATTCCACGTGGGGTCTCACGAGCGCAGAGTAGAGGGGCAGAATCACCTCCTGTGACCTGCTGGCCACACTACTCTTGATGCAGCCCAGGATGCGGCTGGCTTTCTGGGCTGCCAGTGCACGTTGCCAGCTCATGCTGAGCTTCTCATTCACCAACACCCCCAAGTCCTTCTCCTTAGGGCTGCTCTCTAGCCATGCTCCACCCAACCTGTATTTGTGCCTGGGGTAGCCACGTCCCAGGTGCAGGACTCTGCACTTGGCCTGGTTGAACTTCATGTGGTTTGCACAAGCCCACCTCTCAAGCCTGTCCAAGTCCCTCTGGATGGCATCCCTTCCCTCCAGTGCATCGACTATGCCACCGAGCTTGGTGTCATCGGCAAACTGCATGTAACAATGTTATGTTTGAAAGGGTAATTAGTAAATTTTTAGGACTTTTTCAGACTGTTGTAGCACCCAACCATATATATCATCAAGGTATTCCACGGGCTCTTACAAATAAGAGCTGTAGAACTTCATACAGCCTCTGAACTTTTTATTTGCTCCACCTTTGATCCAGACTAGTATGCCTGTGCTTGAATACTGCTGCCATTGACAATCTTCGTGGTACATTCTCAAACAAAAAAGCTTTTTTAACCTCATAGTGGAAAGGGTAATGAGGCAAGACTGATGTTTTTGTTTTGTTTTATAAACAGTGTGTGGTTTTGATGTGCACTACAAATCTCTAAGAATATTTCAGAAACTTAAGCATAAGCTGTTCTATAAGCTGACTTGTATTTATCAGGTCTTCAGATTACTGAATATATGTGTAAGGATCACTCACTGCTTCACTGCTGGAGTAGCAGCTTCTATAGCTGCTGTGGATGGAATTGATGGAACACTGCAATAACTATACTGCATGTATAGCACTTGAACTTTGAAACGAACTGCTCTTACTCCCAAGAAGTGAAGGAGAGAGCAGAATCTATGCCAATACTGTCCCAATACTCTTCATTATAAAAGACTTGTATCCCGCTATAGGGATAAGAGCTATATCAGGATAATTTTGTGCAGAACTTAAGGAACAGTGCCAGAGATAAGGTGGTTTTTTTCTACATTCAAAAGACAAATAGGGTGACAGATAAAGGATCCCAGCTTTGAGTTACTTTCACAGTACAAGTAGCTCTTGCTTTCTATGTGTTAAGAATCCCAACAGTGTTGTATTTGGCATTTTTTTACCTGCTGTCTCATGGAAGATTTCCCAGAACTAAGTTTTGTGACTGTGCAAAGGTAGAATGAACTGTTACTAGAGCTGCAAAAACCACATACTCAAAACATAGGTACATATGAAGTAAATGTTCCTTTTTCATATATGTTAGAAGCTAAACAGAGATGAAGGCTGATAGATAAAGTATGTCTAAAGTTGAAAGAGGTGTAACGAAGACTGGAATTTCACTTTATTCGTATTGCTGTTGCTTTGAGTCCAGTAATTTGCCTCTGATGAATGGTAGTGTTACTAATTGACAGATTTCAATAGATCTGGATAAAGTAACTTGCTAGCAGAAATCAAAAAAAGCACACCAGTTTAGTTGTGTAGTTTGTAATTGATAATACAGCTAAAATTCAGAAGTGGCATATATTATATAAATCAAGGTATTAAATCTAACTGAAATAACAAAAGCTGTTCTTAACCCATATCTGAAGAGTTAAATGATGCAGGAAAAAAGGGTTTACATCTTAAGTCTTCAGCTTGCTAATTACTCATACAAGTGCAGTGCCTTGCATCTGAAATCAGATTTTTACAGAAGCAAAAATTAATCACCACATCTATGGTATGATGCATCACGCTTATGTACCTCTGTCTTGGATAGCACGAAGTTTACTACAGTTTTAATTGTTTTGTCTGCCACAATGAGGAGCTAGTTCAGAACTGCTTAGGTTATTTCTAGTGGTAATGTGAAAGAGAATTAACTTCTAAATACTGATTGGGAATCCTGTAGCAACACAAAACTCATCTGCTGCTAAGCCTTTAGACTCAAACTTCTTGTAGCTTGTTTCCCTGGGTGTTGGTTGGTTGGTTTGGTTTTTTGTTTTGTGGTTTGTTTTTTTCTTTTCACCCTCTCTAAGCCACTTAACTATGCTAGATCAGCTTAAACATTGGGTCTGTCACGTTATGTGAATAGCTCCATTTAACTTAGTGATATACAGCATAATTCCAGATCATCTATACTTAAGTTCTTGTTCTATTTCTCCTCCCTTCCCTTGCCCACTTCATGACAACTGACTGGCAAAATGGTAGAAATCCAAATAGGATGTATTTTTCCTCTCTAAGACACTGAAGCCTTCCTCTTTAAGGGGAGAAAAAAAAAAAAAAAGAGCCTGTTCTGCTACAAGAGGAGTAAGAATTGACATCTGGGCGGTGAGAGGAGGCTTCCTTGAGATCTCATGCCCAAGATGAAGCAGAACACTTAAGGGGTGGCAAAGTCCCCAGATTTGCACCCTCTATGGCTGTCAGTGCTCAGCATGAGTCTCAAGTTGTAGAGTCCTCATGCCCTGCAGAGGATGAGGATCGGTGAAGTTCCGTATCTCCCTTTGGTAGTAGCAAACACTTCAAAACCTTCTGAGTTGCACAGCCAAGTTGCGTTGTAACCCGAAGGGAAAACATGACCACTCCTCCCATGTCAGTTGTTGTTTTCTACTATCCATTCCTATCCTCTTTCTAAGGATTTAAAAGATTCTAAAGCATTTCCTATAATATATTTTACTACTGTCAATATCTTTAAAGGAAGACATTTGTTCACTTTAAAGATAAAAGCTTGTTTGTAATAGATTACAGGTGTTAAATAAAAAAAATGGATAATTAAATGGGTTTGAGATTACAGCTTTTATTTTCATCAAGTTTTACAACTGATTATGACTTCAGAGACTCAGTAGTGGTGATGTTCTCAAACAGCTGGTAATGTGATATTAAAAGACATAGCTGCCCTTTCAAAACCAGTACAGGAAAAAAAATGCCCCCTCTTCATAGATTTGAGCACAGCTAATAAACAGCATAATGAAACTCAGTTACATGTATCATCTGTCACACCATAAGCACTATAGAAATCTGACTGTTGTGGCCATGGAAGAATAAGGAAGGAAGAGTGCGACAATTTTAGCTTACAAGAAAATTTTTAAACTCTTAATGAAGTACACCAGAATCATCTTACCAGTGTGGACTAGCTCCATATTTAAAAAAAAAAAAAAAAGGGTAAAAAACCAATACAAACTAGCAGTCTTGACTGTAATACCGGAATTCTGGCATTACTGGAACTTGTAGTGCTCCTCATCCACTTAAAATGAAAACTCTTAACACATCGTTAAACTGAGAGTTAGTCAGAACTGGGCTCTTTTGTGTTGGTGAAATATTTGCTGTAGAAAATGTGTTTGAATGATGACCAGGATGACTTTTTTTGTAAATTACTGGTATTATGTTGTTGACGTAAGACTAGCATTATTAATTGATGTAAGACTAGGTTGCATTTTTAATATCTAAAACTTAGATTGACTGTACCCATCTATTAATACCTTCTCATATTTTTTGAGTCTGCCTTAATTGGGTTTTTTGTATTTGAGAAGGTAGCGTGCCTGAGCTGCAGTAGATAAATCCAAAGTGTTCCTCTAAAGGAGCCTGCTTCTCCAATGATTTTCAGGAGAACCTAGGGAAATAACTAGCTTATGTAGCCTGTAGTTATATTAACTAAAATTGAAGGATAAATGTAGTCCTTTATTAAAAATTATTTGGGTTTTCTTTCCCTGAGATACTTCTGTTCTATTAGCCTTTTAATGATAGACTGATTTTGTATCTATGGTGGGGGAAGGTGAGAGAAAGACCAGCTTCATAGTTATATTTGCAAATTTCTTGCTTGCTGGACAGAAGAACAATAAATACAACTAAAATTTAAATTATATTCTTTGACATCAGACAGAAGTTACATAGGTAATAATGTATTGTATTTCTTTCTTGGGCAGGTCAGCTTGCCCCTTACTGCTCTACTTACCCATTAGACCAGTAAATGATAGCTTTGTAGGATGTAAAATCCAAAGTGAGGGCAAGAACCATAAAGCTTTTAAATTACAAACGACAAAACTTCAAACTGAGAAGGGTAGCATGAAGGAGTGACAAGAAAAATGCTAAGGAATTAAGTAATTATCCTATGACTTCTTCAAGTATCAGCATACAAATGAAGCACCTCAGATGCATATCAATTCTGATCAATAATTTAAAAAACCTGAATTTAAAAGTAAGTTCCATTTCTATTACTAGGATTAGCTTTCCAGGGCACAATGCCATTTGTAACACTGTATCTCATAGATTTGTGAGGCACAACTTCACTTTAACTTTCCATGTTTGCCAAAAGATCACATTGATCTACTTATCTTCTAATTTTATTTCTTATTGCAATCTATGCTTGCTTGTTATTAGCTTGGTCTCCTTAAAAACACCTGAAAAAAAAAAAGGCCCTATGTTTACAATTTTCCATTCTTCTGGTATAAAGTAGCATTTATTATCTTGCACCAAGAACAGTTATTCTCTATTCTGCATTTGATAGGCAGAACTTATGTCAGAGGACTTGTCTGCCTCTTCGAGACAAATACATCAATGTGAGTATCGCTATACTGTTGCAGAGTCTCCACCCAAAATTCCTGAGGGTGAGCATGAGAAATGCAGACATTTTCCTTTCATTGCTGTCCCTCCTTTTGTTACAAGCTAAATGGTTTGTTCTCATAATCAGTCTGTGAGGTCTCAATATCCTTTTTTTTTTCCTTTGTGGTTGCACCGTATTTCATCATGCCCACTCTCTTCATTTCTTTTCAGAAACATTTTCTGTGAGTCTTATGGCAGGAAATGATCCACCTGTTGGCTGCACTGACCACAGAGTTATAGTATACTTCTGCAACTGAGATGAAAGAGCATCTAAACTTGGGTCCTGAAGTCTTCAGTTGTAATATATTCTCGCAAAGCTTCCATGGCCAGTCATCGCAAGACTAGGAGTCCTAACTGTGCTCCCTGGGAAGGGTTTGTAAGTATCTGAGTTCACTATATCAGATAGAAAGGGTGAACTGTTATTTAGTGGTGGTGATGATGCTTCAAAAACATAGTACTCTTGGCTATACACAGGTTGGGGCATTTAGCTGTTTTAAAGGTTTCACAGAGTTGGATTACTGATTTTTATGTTCCCAAGCAAACATGATGACTGTTTCTTATGAACACAAGTACTGCTGCCACTAAATAGTAGTTGGGTTATCCACCTTGGATAAGGTTATCCAAGCTGTCAAAATTTTAAAATCTCCAGAGTCTATTTGGACTACTTTGGCTTTTCAGTAATGGGAAGATTTTTCTAATTAAGCCATTCAAGAGTTAAATATTTTCTGAAAGCTAGAAGCAAAGGTAAAAGCGAGCCGCTATGATAACTATCCTCTGAACTCGCAAAAAAGTCGCTCAGATCTTTAGAATAAGATACTGTGAAGTTTGTGTTGTCAGCTGATAAAATGAAGGTAAAAACCTGCAGTTCTAGATATGATTTCAAATTTGTGTCTTTGTTTTCTACTGGATGCCTCAAATAAAACCCTACTCAACAAACCAAAACCATTTGTGGTCTATATAGGCCAAAAAAAAATTCAAGAAAGTGAATCTGATTAAGAATTTGATGTTTTGGTATTAGTAAGGATCAGATTCTTTATATCTGTACAGTTATTTTGTGAAACTTAAGACTCTTCTACAAAGGAGTGAGGGTACTGACATTCATGTCACATTAACCACGAAGGCGGGTCATAGTGATGCATATAATTCATATGAGTAATATGGCAAACTCCAAAATTATGAGGATTTTTATGAGTAGATCTGGAACTTAGTCTTAGAAAATGAAGAATGATGAACAAATGTCATGACCTGATCATACTCTGAAATGGGATTAAAAAAACAAAATGCAAGCAACTGGGTACCTTTTTGAGTAATGGACATAGACCTGAAATCTGGAGAAAGCCTGATAAATTGCTGTAAAACAAAAAGGGATCACCAGAGCTGTTCAAAGAGCAGCTTGTTCCCTTTAGTTTTATCTGTGTCTCTCTGCATAAGTTAAGATCAGTTGGTTTGCCTTTACTGATTCTGAGATGATATGATAGAGCTACACTAAGGCCAAACATCAGCTGAACATAAATCAGTCATTCCAAGCAGCTGGATAAAAGCAAACTAAGAAGTGTAGCAAATAATGTAACGCACGAACGAGTTACTTCATGCAGCATAGGCAAAAAGCCTCAGCTGGAGACATGGGAACACCTTTGCATTTTCAGAAAAATGTACTCATTTGCATGGAGAACATAAAGATCTGTGTGAATTAGAGAGGTCTAGTAAATGTAACTTAAGAAAAACACTTGTAGAAATTATTTGTTAGCCCTTAGAAAATTGAAGGGAGAAGGGAATGTTGAAATAGGAAAAAAAATAGGACTGCTGCAAAAAAAGTAAGTAGTAAACTTTGGTCTCTAAAGCTGCATTTTCAGGCACCTGATTCTTGAAAATTTAATGTTGGCCCTTTTGGATTGACACAGCAAATAATTACTGTTCTATTTACAGATAAGTGCACCACTCTATAATAAGTGGTGCAAAAGCCTGGAAAGTTCCTCCTCCTGATAACGATTTCTTGCAACTTTCCAAAACAAATACAAAATGAGTCTTTTGACTCATCTATTTTACTGTGAAATACAGCTTGTGGTCTAAATCGATTAGATGAGTGTTCTGTTGCAAATGATCTACGTCCTGCAGAAGGGGATATCAGACTATATGAAAAAAGGAAAATGCAGATTTATTAAGTTAGCTGAAATCAAACACTTATTTCAGAATAAGTGACATGGAAATGTTTCATATCTTGTTCTACTGTGCAGTTCTTTGTTTGAAAAAGAAAATCAACTTTTCTATCATCTATTGTAGTAAAAGAATCTTTGATACAATAATATGTGAAAGAACACCAATGCAGACAACAGACAAGTGATTTAAAACAGATGTGAAATTCCCTCTATGTAGAAAATTATAGGCACTGGTGATGACATTAGATGCATATGACTAATCACAGTTAATGCTTGCTGTTGCCAATTAGCTTTATTAGCGCAAGCAATTTGAGCACAGGATGACATTACTTTAATTACTGTAAGCAGCTTGTTCATTTATTGAGTAGTGTGCACTTACAAAAGGGTTATTCTATCTGCAAATTAATCATAACCCTCTTATCATTAGAAATTCAGGAACACTAAGGGGAAAAAATACTTTACCATGCAAATAGAAAAAAATGGGTGATGAAAGTCAGGCAGTAATTTTAGTATTTTACTACTATTTTATTTTTTGATAAAAAGACAAAAGCTATTGTATGATTTCTGTCTGAAAGCTGTACACGAGTGAGACAAAATTACTACCATTAGAGTTAAGGCAAGACATTATGACCATTAGGTGGTAGCAATGCAAAAAAAGTCTTGTGAAGGTGTACAGCAAAAATAAGGCTAAAGTTATCTAGAAAAAAACCAACCTATAAGCCAAACTGCACAGGAAACACAGAACTTTTCTCCTTTTTCATCATATAAAGAGGTATATGTTGATCTGGAGCACAGGTATCAATTTTTCATACAAATTTGCATGTCTTTAAAGGGTTGAATATGTATAATTTCATTAGCAAAATGCAAAAAGAGTCATTGTGCAAGTATATTTGCTCAGAAATACTATAGCAAATGAAAAAGAGCTGCAACTATGAGCTGATTTCATTTGCACTACCACACTGGCTCACTGCAGTAATATCAAAATTGTGTTGATGTTTTGGAAACAAGAAATCAAAATAAGGTGTTATTTTTCCTTCTGGGTTTCTCCTAAGTCTTTATTATATGCCGTAAATTGTCAGTTCTAAATTCAAAAAATTCAAAAGACAAAACTTACCTTTCCTGTGTTTTAAGTCTGTAGATAATTTGAGCTTGAATCAGGAATTGTATTCTCCATGTTTTACAATAGCTATTCGCAATTTTTCTTTTAAGCTCTCTGTTGCAATTCTTGTTTTGGACAAGATATCCACTGTTCAGAACTGAACTTTGAGGGGTCTTAAAGAATGATGGAGTCCTTTGCAATTGTTGATGTCTGTACTGTTGTTATTCTTCTCTTTCGTTCATCCACAATTCCTGTACTGCTTGTATTGCTAGAGAGTGTGGCCAGTCTGTGGCTGGTGTTATGGTGTTACGTAGGCTCCTATGGCAAGGCCATGCCACATAATCAACTGTGGACTCTGCTATATGCAGGCTGCCAAGACATATGAATCCCTGCTTTGGGACAAAAAAAATGTTAGTAAAGGCCAGCAAAGCTGATAATGCTGGCTTGCCCTTGGTGGCACAACCAGCTAAGGCTGGAGGAAGAGGTTGCACACACGTATTGGGAGTGTGAGGTTGGATGGAGCAACCTGATCCTAGTGGAAGATGTCCATACCCGTGATGGGGGGTTGGAGATAGGTATTCTTTAAAGGTCCCTTCCAACCCAAACCATTCTGCAATTCTATGAGTCAAAGGTTCAACCTGCAGTGGTATGAAGGAACTCTTCAGGGGCCTCTGTCTCCTTCTGCATGTATACTTCTTCTTGAAGTCTCCTTCTCCTCAAGGTAATACATGTGCCTTGCAGGCCTCTGGCTTGTCAGGTGCTTCCTCATTTATTTTATGTTTGTTTGGGGGGGGACAATTTTGTTGTTGTTGTTCATCAAGGTCACAATCTTAAAGTTTCTTTCCTCGAGGTGCACACAGTGTGCAGCGTTGTCTGAAAGGTTACGGTGCTTGTCAGAGACTGGGATCACAGCATCATTCTATGAGAACAACATTAAAATAGTTGGGAGACAAGGATGACGTTCTATCTTCCTGCTTGCAGAGGCAGAGAACTTTGTCAACGCTCTCAGAGCAAAGCCTAAAGGAGAACAAAGTACCATTTCAGACTCAGTAGTGTATAAGCCATTCTTATGCCCTTATTCCAACAGGAAAGGGCAGCCATTGTCTGCAGTGGAACAGCACGTTCATTTCAACAGATGTTCTTTGCTGTCTGTGAGCATCCCAAACTGATGAAACACAGCTTGGCACAATACCTCTGAGAGGATAAAACAGTTCTGTTCCATGCAAAAATATTCCTCTTCCCCCCTCCCGTTCTTGTGACATACCGTTATTCAAAGCAATCTCATTTACATTGGGATTCACAGCATGTTAATGACCCAGTGTGAGGAACCCAATGAACCCGTTATGGAATTTGCATCACTGCAGCGTCCCCTGCCCTTCCCCTACAGACTAAGCAATATTGTGTCAATCAGATGCAGGGGGGCAAGAAAGGAAGGGGCAATCTATGGATTTAGGAAAAAGACCTACCAATGTTTTTGATATTTTATGATGAGGTACAATTAAAACACATTTACTATGCAACTGGTATTTTGTTTTTACGTGGCCAAAACTAGCTACTAGAACTATTCTAAGCAAGCTTTATTCTCTGTCCCTGCTGATGGCTCTTCCCATAGTGCTGCCATTGTTGTACTCAGGTTGGTGGTTGGGCCCTCATCCTGCATTTGGCTAGTTTTGGATTTAGATATCCGTGTTTCCTGAGTATGGGCAACAGACTCAAACCCTGCTAGTCCCGGCCTTATCCCATAACTATGGAGTAAACTAGTAAATTTCTAATTCTTATCAGATTACATTTGTACAGACAATAGGGTTCTTTCAAAGACAGCAGTCAAAATTTGGTATCCAGGTTTAGGCTGACAGAGAGAAATAATGTAGAAAAACATAATTGCTTTCTGTGTTTGTTTCGTGATCCAAGGTACTATTTTGCCCGACTAAAGTAGTCAGCAGCATCCTAGTCAATATGGACCATAGGCAAATCTTATTTCTATGATGGATCCATTTTCTGATGCTGAACTACCCACTATACTCATAGTAAAAAGTCACAAATGCTTTTTATTCTGTCACACCTAGCCATATTGCTCATGGAACTAATAAAGAGCATTAAGAGTATGTATAATTTAGTAGGGCCTGTTGTGACAGGACAAGGGGCAAAGGTTTTAACCTAAAGAAGGTAGGTTCAGACTAGATATAAGGAAGGAAATTTTTTATGATGAGGGTGGTGAAACACTGGCCTGGGTTGCCCAGAGAGGTGATAGATGTCTTGTCCCTGGAAACATTCAAGGTCAGGTTGGACAGGGCCCTGCAGTAGGTACTGGCTAAGCCTGTAGAGCAGAGGGAGAGCCTGATCACCAGCTAGTAGAAGATTTTTCTGACTAACTGTAGTGTTTAGAGAACTTACTGTTCTGTGAGATTGCATTGGTCTAAATAGCAAACCTCGCAATACAATGGCAGATAAAATTCCATGTTGATAATTTCAAAGTTATATGCTTAAGATTAAAATAACTGACAACATGTAGAGAGAATCTCATAATAGGCTAATCTAGCTACTGCACTGAGGAAATTGTCTTGGGATTACTCTTACATTTTTTTTTAAAATATCAACTTTATGCTGAGGAGGTAATTAAAACCCAAATAGATGTAGCCAGGCCATTTGGCCTCTAAGCAGTCATCACACACAAAGACAGGGGAATCATTGCCTGGTTCTGTGGACCCAGTTCTGCTAAAAGAGGTTCATTGTAAATACTAATGAAAAGCTGTAGCAGCAATTAAGTTGCTAAGCATTTAAGAACTATCCTGGGTGGTGAGTACTGAAAAACAGATATACATCACACAGGGTCTCCAACTAGAGGAAAGAGTCTCACCAATCTCCTAAAAAAAATTAGGGTTGAAGGGAGAATAACCACCAACTAGCCATCGATAGAAAGGAAATAATCACAGCTGATCCTTCACTGAGCAACTGCTCATCATGAGATACAAGAAGTAACTCAGGATCAGAGACACAAACATTTTCTCTAATTATATAAGCCATCTAACAGGCGAGCCATGAAACAGAGGATACTGAGGATGGGATAATTGCATTTCCAGATTTCTGTGTGAACAGATCCGGGAATAGGTGCAACAATATTGGGGCCTGGAGATAACAAAATTAAGCCCTAAAGCTGTCACCTCTCTACTTTTTATGTACCTGAATGGCAGACGTACATCATGGAACAGTGCCAAGGTTGTAGATTTTTCTCTCTGATGAAGCTTACTTATGGAAAAGGGAGATCAAGGTCTTGTCATGAGCCATCACCTTTGTCAGTAGTATCTGTTACAGGCTAATGTGGATGGACAATATTGAGTCTCACAACTCATAGCAGTGAGGAGTATCAGCCCATTTTGGGTTACAAGTTGCAAGAAATCACTCAGATAAAAATGAAGAAGGGTTCAGTACTGGAGCTAAGGATTGTTGACTTTTACATCCCAAGATATTTCTCAAAAAAGTATTTCTGGATGTGTACCAAAGAGATTTTCATTTCCTGGGATTTACAGCACCTGAAGGGGATCTGAATCCAAATCCTCATTTGTACAATACAAAGAGTAAAAACGAACCTCTCTGACAGGAATATGCCCATAACAGAATGGGCAAAGTTTGAGGACATATATAGGAAATGGACAAGCCACAAAGCGAAAGACAAAATCAGAATTTAAATAAAAGAAAAACTGGAAAATTAAATATATCCAGCAAAAAATGATAGAGTAGGATAAAACTGGCATGGAAGACAAGAGCTAGAGACTCTGTTAACCTTATCGGAGAGAAAGTGATAAGAATAAAAGGTGTAGGGTAAAGGCAGTTTTAAGGGAAAGCCTGCAGTACAACTGAACGACTGGAGAGAGCTCAGCACCACCGAGCCTGCGCAATGGCTGTACTCAGGGTACCTGGAGAAGCATAGCTTCACACCTACCACCCACTGCTGAGGTACAAAAGCTTCAGCCTGACTGCCTGCTAGAGGGTGGATAATCATAGGGCAGACACGCAAAAATGAATAGCTCCTGTGGCTGTGTTCCTGAATGAGCTGTTCTGTGTGTCTGCGCTCATCAGTGCCTCGTAATACTCATCACATGAATACACCACGGATTTCTGTGCCATGTTCAAAGGCCAGCCTGAGTAATTACAGTTTAGCCCAATTTTCCTGGGCAGTTTCTACTCAGATATGGTTGCCGATAGCCTAACAAAGATATATTACTAAAAGATGTGCTTTTATACGTGTGCAACATCAAAGTGAATGTCATGGTTGAAAAAGCAACACCAGTGAATGCAATTTATAATGTATAACTACAAGGGGAAATCTATCCCCGCCTAATTTGCCACCTTAAAAATCTCTGCAGGAGGGGAAGGTAAGGAAGAGAGAGATTCTTATGATGGCTTTCCTTCCAAAGCCATATTTAGGGAAGGAACAGCAATCATATGTTTTTGCTTGAATCTGACTATAACAGTTTTCAACTACAATGAAATGTAGTTGAATGAATTATAAATGCTGATCAGTGTTACAAGGTAAAACTGCTTGGAGACGTTTCCTAAATAAGGTTGGATATACATTGAAGGTTTGGATTTTTTTAGCCTGATCCCAGCTAAACAGAGAACTGCAAATAAGCAGCACCAGAAAATTATGAAGACTTAATATTACAGGCAAATGGATGCAGAAGAGGCTAATTAGACTGCACAGGTAATCAAATAATATATTAAAGTATTCATATACATAGTTAGAATCCTATATATAAGGGTGTTTGGGTTTTTTTTAAATTTAAAAACACTGCTTAATAAGGAAGCTTGGTGGTTAACACCTACACATGCTGCATTTGGTATAAGGGTAATGTTTATTTTAAAAGAACTGATATATGACTGGGGCAATAGTTCCACACACCCCCTCCCCTAACTAGTGTTACTGCAGTCTTAAGCCAAGCTCAATTCCCTCAAGCTTTATGAACAGTTTAATTGGCAGAGTAGGGTTGAGGAGTGGAGAGGGAAGAGTTCAGAATAAATAACAGAGAGAAAAAGGCAAAGGGTGAGAATTATTTCAGCAAAATTTAATATGGAGAATATCCAAGGAACCAGACTGAACAATAAAAGTGTGTCTAGAAACAGAATGATAAGGATACATGGAAGTGCACATAAACAAATGTAATTCATATTGCTTACAGTGCAATTATTTTGCTGATGAGAGGACTATTTTACTATTTAATGTTTTCTGAATAGTCTGTGAATTAGTACTGTGTTTTAAAAAAGCTGTCTTGAGAAAAGATCAGTCTACCTCTTAATGGCCCAGAATGACTCACAGGGCCTCATGGTTGACACCAATTGCATTTTAAAGGTCTTCGTTTACAGAAGTCTAATAAAAAAATATTTTAGATACCTCTAAATATTGAAATGACTTTCAAAGCATTAAAATTTCCCTAAATATCACATACATTCTTCAAATGGGAGTTAATGCAGGAATAAAATGCAAATAAAATAAGGAAGCTGACCATAAATACACACAAATTGAGTAAATTTCATTTATATAAAGTATGAATGTCATTTTCTAACTGTAGGCCATGCACTGATAACTGACAGAAAAATGTGATACTCTTTAAAGATATGGTATCAATCTCTGAACCCAAGAGTAAGATCTCTGCAATGACAGAAATCATGGAAAAGAAAATAATCTAGCTATTTCTAATGTCTGAGGTTCAGATCAGGAAAAAAAGCAGAACTGCCACTTCAAAGGGTCAGTTTTCTCTTAGTCTTCAAAACCTGCAGTAATTACTAGCATTATGCACACAGTAGCTATATGACCTTTGCAATAAAAGGAACTAGCTACAATATGTGGCAAGTTATGCTGGTTTATGCAGTCAGTTTATCTTTCAGCATTTTTTCTTCATTTGCTGATTTTTTTTCATACCTGGCATACAAATGAAAAAGGAAAACATCGCATTTTAACAACCACAGTTTGAAATTTGAAATAATATTCATGACCTGAAACAATTCAATCAAGCCTTAGGACAACACAAAATGAGGCTTTTCAACTTCATGGTTAGGTTTTTTGTTGACAAGCCAGTTTTCTTCAGGTTGAAGTTTGTAACAGAAACAGGATTTAATCAACAGTAACATTCTTCAGAATTACTTCCAAAGGTATTACTTGCTGTTGCAGCTTCAGTCGATTTGCATGGTAAATGAATAAAATAAGGAAAAAATGAGCACTCGTAGTGTCAAATCAAAGACGTACATGCCATTTGGCATATGGGATGGTGATCATTCTTCCATCCTGTTCCTCTTCTTGAAGTGTTTATTTTTCCCAGTGAAAACCTGGAGTGACCTAATTCAAAAATGAGGCATCTCAGTTTATCTGAAGTGGAGCAAATGAAGAGAACGTGTCTCATTCTTACCTTGCAGCAAGGCAAAAGAAAGTTCTCCAATACATTCAGAAGATGTCTGCAGCTAAATAGGGCAGCAAAACACAGCAAACACACATTGGTGTGTTATAACCATGTGAGCTGCTATGAAGAAAAGTAAAATCTATCCCTGCCAAAACCAGTACACCTGTAAAGGTGAAAACAAGTCAGAGCAGACAACTGGAAGCTGATGGAGCATGAAAGACCTCCCCTTATAAACAAGCATTGTATTCTAATTTTCCATAAAGCAAGTAGATTTGGCATGTTGCAGGATATAATCTTGACCACTTGATAACTACTTTTTCCATGTTCGTAGTGTAGGTGTTTCTGTAAGAACTAGTTGTTCAAGCTGCTGTTATAGCTGAAAGGCAGCTCATCAATGGAGTCCAGAAAGCGACCTATATCATCTTAAAGCACACAGTTATCTACAGTGAGATGTATTTGTACTCTAAGTTCCAATGGCCGTATTGAAGAGGTCTCTTAACTCTAATAGAGCTAGTATCACTGACTAGCTCATACGCTACCCCTGGTTTTTTTTTTTTTTCACATATTTTGTCAAAGGAAATTTTTAAATGTATTTTTCTTTAGCCTAGAGCGATGTCTACAAGTAAAAAGACAAGTTTTTTCCTTTTTCTTCCCCCTGAATCCACCTTTGCTCAGCTACCTGTTTTCCTGGTTCAAAATATCAGATACATTTTTTTAAAATCCTCTGTAATTTAAAACCTATTATTGGGAACTCACTCTCCTTCCCAGAGAATATAATCTGGTAACTGAGACATCTGTCAAAATGTTTTTCAGTATTGTATGAGGGCTTTGATTGTGAAACACTTCCTTTTAACCTTCACCAGAGTCTGTATTTACTAACTTTCAAGGACTAGAGTAATCCGTTTTGATTAGCAAATGACAAATGGAAAAGCGAGGGTCTATTTTTATGCATGTGTGCATATCTTTACCCAGTAGGGGAGGCAGTCCTTTTGGCCACCTATGCTCTTACATTTATTTGTTAAATTGTATCATGTGGGTCATGCCAGATTCTGCAGCTACTGATATCAATTCTTTTCACAAAGAGATATTAATGATACCCAGGACATACAGAGAAAAATAAAATGGAAACAGAATAAGCATAATTATTCCTATTTTTATCCAGATAGCAAAATCTACCCTGATACAAGTGTTTATTACAGAAATGTTTATGAAATTGCTTGTTTTCTTCTTGAAGTGCTAATGCACACCATTTACCTTTTAAAGACAGTAGATAACTAATAAAAAACAGGCATAAGTATTTTAAAAGTTTATACTGTTTCTTGTTTTTTTCCGTATATACAAAGCTTATTTGATAAATATTATTCAATTATACAAGAAAACTAGTAAGCTAGCTGTCTGCCAGGCATATTTCTGCTTTTTTCTGGTTTATTTAATTTGCTTTATTCGATTATTTGGGGAAAATGGAGCCTGTAAACTTTCAGTAATAATTTGACTGCTGTGTTGTAAGAAAGAAGGAAGGAAGGAAAAAAAGAAGGAAAGAAAGAATGAAGGAAAGAAAGAATAAGCACATAGAGAAGTATCTAACCATTGAACTAATCTGAAGAAAAACTACCCATTTGTTTTACCTCAGCATTTGTACATTTAGAGAATTAAAATTTCAGATGAAGAATGAACTTTTTATATTCTATGTAAAAAGAAAAAAGGAAAATCTTACAGTGAATACTGTCTTATAAAGTCAAGCATTTGTGGCTGAAGTTCTGAAGAACAAGCCTGTACTTCTGTAAAACATTTAAATAATTTTTAAAGGCTTTCATGTAACGTGGGCAAGTTTTTTTGGTGGTTTTTTTTTTTTTTTTTTTTTAATGAAGAGGCATTCACACCATCTATCTTTAGCATTTAACTAACACTCATAAGACATGACCTTAGCTGCTCATATTTTCAACAGAGAGAGAAAAATTACTAACATATTCAGGATCATTTCTTGTGGCCTCACTGATTCCTAATTTTAGTACTTATACACCTGAAGTTAATGGTGTAAAACTCGCTTCCTGAAAAATGCAATGGTATGGTTCTGAATACAGACATCAAGCATGTGCAATGATGTCTTTTTGAACCTATAAATAGCTTGAAATAATAGTTCCAAAAGAGGTATGAATCATTCTTAGTTTTATTGCCAAATGAATATAATATCATAGACTAAGATGGTAACCATTTTACTCTGAGTTGCAACATACAAAAAAGTGATCCAGCAGGCAACTTGGAAAGTAGTAAATTCAACATTTTTTCCTGATACATGTCTAAGCAAGCTAAATTAAAGATGAAACTGCTGATTCAAACTGCAAAAATACGAATCCCCAAATTTTCTTATGTCATTCTTACACTGATAATAAAGAGATGAAAGTTGATTAAAATATGAAACAGTACTTCTAAACATTACAATCCAGCTGAAGTGTTCAACCAAGTAATGATTTTCTCTACTTGACAAATAGAATAAATGTTTCTTTCCTCCATGTGAAAGCAAAAAATCCCCAAGCAAGTCCTAGGAAACAGAATTAAGATAGTAAACAGAAATATGGTAACTTCACCCAAGGGTACTCAGGGAGCTGGCAGGAGAGCTCACCAAGCCTCTCTCCGTTATCTATCAACAATCCTGGTCAACAGGAGAGGTACCAGACAACTGGAGGGTGGCCAATGTGATGCCCATATACAAGAAGGACTGGAAGGAGGATCCAGGAAACTATAGGCCTGTCAGCCTTACCTCAGTACCGGGAAAGATCATGGAGAAGATCATCTTGAGCGAGCTCTCATGGCAAGTGCAGGGCAGCCAAGGGATCAGGGCCAGCCAGCATGGGTTTATGAAAGGGAGGTCCTGCTTAACCAACTTGATCTCTTTCTATGACCATGTGACCCACCTTCTTGATGCGGGGAAGGCTATGGATGTTGTCTACCTGGACTTTGGTAAGGCCTTTGACACCGTCCCCCACAGCGTCCTCCTGGAGAAGCTGGCAAATCATGGCATAGACAAGTGTACTTTTCACTGGGTAAAAAACTGGCTGGATGGCCGTGCCCAGAGAGTTGTGATTAATGGGGTGAAATCCAGTTGGTGGCTGGTTGCCAGTGGTGTCCCTCAGGGCTCAGTTTTGGGGCCAGTCTTGTTTAATATCTTTATTCATGATCTAGATAAAGGGGTTGAGTGCACCCTCAGTAAATTTGCAGATGACACCAAACTAGGTGGGAGTGTTGATCTGCTTGAGGGTCGGAAGGCTCTACAGAG
>VXAK01008149.1:0-11521 GCA_013399435.1 Arenaria interpres
GCCCAGTACAGAGGTATGATGACCCCCCTACTCCTTCCAGGAGCCAAGCAGCAAGCTGGGTTGGGAGGTGGGAAGGATCAACCAACTTCCCACCACCGCTCTCACATCCAATTTTGCAGGGGAGACACGATACCCCTGAAGGGAAGGCTGCAAAGGGAGGGGGACCACCTCTCAGTGGTGGTCACTCTGCTGACACCACAGGGCTCTGCCCAGGCAGCCTCCCATCTCTATGAAGCAGACAGATGGGATTTTCCAGCCTCCACGCACAAGGTGAGCCCCAGGGGATGCTGCCACAGGGCCCCACGCACGCCACTCTCCATGCCATTCCCCGGCGGCACCTCGGGGCCGTTCTCGGGTAGGTCTTGGGGGTCCAGAGCCAGGTGCCACCCACCTCCCCACCAGCTCAGGGCTGCCCTTGCTGGCTGGCACCCCTCGACGGTGGGACCTTCCACCGGATCGGCCTCTCCCGGCCAGGCGTGCACCGCTCAGGGGGGTTTTCCAGCTGCCCGATGCCCAGCCCCGCACCCCTCGGCTCCTCTCTCTCTCTTTGCCTCGTTACCTTTGTCCGTCCCCGTCCTCCGCTCCGGGGAGCCGCCGCTGCAGTCCCTGCCGCCCCCTGGGCCTTCCATGGGTACGGAGGAGCCGGCTGTGGAGGCGGCGAGGGAGGTTGCGGGGAGGGTGCGGGGAGGAGCCCCGTGGCTCCCTCGGTCCTATGGGCGCTGTACAGCGACAGAAAAAGAAAACGGGAAATGGCCAAGAAAGAAGAACTTGGCTCCCGGCAGCTCTCGCTGTGATTCTCCAGCGTCAGCAAGTTCCAGGATTTGGGAGGGACCTAACGTGACGGCAGAAGGCTCTTGCTGCCTTTGCGTCTGAATACTGACCACTTAAAATTTGATCTCTTTGGAAAAACTAGCCAGTGATTTGCCTCGGTCAGGAAAGCGTAAAAGCCTGAATCATTCTGGCTTGCCAGCTGTGTGGATGGAGGTGCAGCAGAAGTTGTGGCATCGCTTGTAAGAGAGTGCCCTATGTATCGGGAGGGTTGGCACACAGTACAGACATTTCATCTGGTGTGTTGGGCACAATAGCACCTCTTCCTGTGAGGACAGGCTGAGAGAGTTAGGGTTGTTCAGCCTGGAGAAGAGAAGGCTCCAGGAAGACCTTAGAGCAGCCTCCCAATACATAAAGGGGGCTACAGGAGAGATGGAGAGGAACTCTTTATCAGGGAGGGTAGTGATAGGATGAGGGGTAATGGTTGTAAACTGAATAAGGGTAGACTTAGATTAGATATTAGGAAGAAATTCTTTCCTGTGAGGGTGGTGAGGCACTGGAACAGGTTGCCCAGAGAAGTTGTGGATGCCCCATCCCTGGAAGTGTTCAAGGCCAGGCTGGATGGGGCTTTGAACAACCTGGTCTGGTGGGAGGTGTCCCTGCCCATGGCAGAGGGGTTGGAACTCGATGATCTTTAACGTCCCTTCCAACTCAAACCATTCCATGATTCTATGATAACTGGCTTACTTACAACAGATCTCGGCTGTGTTGCATCTTCAAACAGCCAGAGGAACATCGATCTCTTCAAGTCAACATGCTGGCTCTGTGCGAGGCTGACAAGGAATTAGGTGACAGTTTGTCCAAAACAGGCATTCTTCTGTAGCTGAGGAGAAAACTTCAAATAGAAAACCATGAGAATGGAAGGTTTTACACTTTATGCTTTCATTGCAGTCTCCAATTTCTTTGATTGTCAAGGATTTTGAGCAGTAGTTAACTGCTCAAAATTATCTCCAGGAGTTTTTATTTACAGGTAATAAAGAGCCATATAAACTTTATACTTTCATAAATATAAATTGACTTGCAGTTGATTTTAGCCTTTGTCTGCAGCAGATGCTGATTTAAGCAATGGACTGGGAGGGCTGGACAGCCAGGCCAGCATGCCTGAGATGACACCTGAGAAGAAAAAGAAAGGCAAAAGGATGAAGAAGAATCAGAAAGATCAGTGCAAACAAGGCTAAAAGCATGATGGCTTCAGGGAAGTTAGGGGACTGAAGATTCCAAGAGAATGGAAGAGGGAGAGGTGAGATGGGAGAGGGAAGAGGTGATGGGTCCAGAGAGCACAAGGTCTTCAAGAGAATTCAAGAGGTTTTGCGAGACCTGAGTCCAGAGGGGCAGAGAAGGAGAGTCGGGTGTGGAATAAGGGCAGCAGGGACGTTCGGTACCCGTGTCATAGAGAGCAGGTTTTGCACACAAGGACACAGCGGAATACGAATGTTTGCACAGCTATTAATCTAAGAACAGGTTATTCAGCATTCATTCACTCTGAAGTCCTGCCTATCACTGAGCTCAAAAATAACTTACTGTGGCATGTAACCGCTGAGCATTCATGGGTATTCTTTTCATGCTTCCTTGCCCACTAATACAGAAGATGCTTTTGACAGTTGCGGGCCATTCTCCCGGCTGACAAAAAATGCCTGAGAACCTGTCACTCATTCAGTTGTGAATCATCTGATGCCCCAAAAGAACTATAGTTATTAACCCCAGGTGCTTGTAACTGAGACACTCGACCTTTGCTTTCCCTGATCAGTTTGGCTAAGACACCTGCAGACTGCAGAGTAAGCTGCTGTTACCAAGGAGGGTGTGATTTGGCAGGCTCCTACCACTTCCCACATTGTACAAAATGAAAATTGGAAAAGTAGATAGGAATTTCTGAAAGGAAAAAGGCAAAAGACAAAAATACCCTCCACACTGAATCACTGGAAAATGACTTTAAAGCATTGCCATGACGTAGGGAGAAAATGCAAGCATTCTAAGTAAAAAGCAGGGGGCTTTACAAAAGAAATTGTTTTATCTGCAAAAAATTTGGCCCCTGTGACTCTAGGGATCTCATGGGACTGACTCGGAAAGTTACAGTTGGATTCTGTGATGCCACATCCCGCTCGCTGCTACCACAAATAATCTTTGATTACCTTTTATCACCCACTATCATGCTATCTCCAGCTTCTCTGAAGAATTGTGTTCCAGTTGTGCAAATCACTGCATGTCAGAAATTTAGAGGTGGAGTATACACGTAGGAAACATCTACACTGTGGTCACAACAGCAAACTGCAGAGACACCTGAGTTCGACTGCCGCTAACGAGCTCCCACACTGGGAGCAGTCTGGCTGTGATTGCACAGACCAGGTTGGACTAACTTACCCTGCTCTCGGCTGATTTTGTCACTTCATCTTTATCTCCCTCCCCACTCAGTGGAAGAACTGCTGGTGAGTTCAAATTCTTTCGTCAGACCTTGAGGCATGTGTACCCCCAAAACAAGGCATGGACTTCTGATGTTTTGGGGCGCTTTGGAAACTCTTGTAAAGTCTACATATATCAGACAAGTGTTAGCTTCTTAAGGTCCCACTGAACTGGGTCAATCAATTTACTAGAAAAGGAGCTGAATTCATGTTGTGTTTCTATTTACGTTTTTTTTTTTTTTGAAAGCTAGTAATCTTCCACCTCTCATGCACCAAAAAAGCATGGCTTATTTGTAATGTTTTGATTGAGCTCCCCCAAAGCCTCCTGATCTTAGTATGCCTCTGTACCATAGGAATCCTGCCAGTAAATAAGAAGGAGGAAGGTACTGAAATATTTGCTCTTTGCTTACTATTCCTGAAGTTTATTTTTCAGTAGTCTTGTTTTCAGCTGAATGAAAATAAATATCTTTCTTAATAGTTACACGATTTTTACTATTCTACTGCCTATTACTTTTTGAAGGTGATGTATTTGCAGGATGATATTGAGAGGTTCCTGCAATTCCCACAGTGAAGTCATTACACTGGAAAGACAAATGCATTTGCTTATCTTTAAGTTGCAAACACTTCTGTTGTATAACATGAAACTAGTCAGATGAGTAAAAAAAATATGGGAAATATCCATGTTTTAGACAACAAAATGAAAGAAAAAGATAGGATGAATGTAGCAGAAACATTGAGCAGCTTATGGGATATCATGTGTGCTTAGTAGTTTTGAACATCATTAAAAAAGCTAGTCTCCTTTAGAAAGTATTTTACAGAGGTATTAGCAGATTGTATTTACTGCAGAAGTCAAGTCAGTATTTGAGAAGTACTAAGCATTTTATGAAGTGCTGGGTTGAGAATGCTGCACGTCAGACAACTTTAGGTCTTTTACACCAAAAAAGCTCAGTCAATCAGCTGCATAAGTCTTGCAAAACGTTATTTTGGAATGTTTTGGAATGGAAGGCATGAGAGAAAGGCATCCAGCTATGTTATCAGCTATGTTGTAATTTTAGTGAGGCTAGTATTCCCTAGGATTGTTATTTATTTGTTTATAGCACTTGTGCATAGTTATTATGTAGTAGAAGACATAGCCCCCATCTTCAAGAACTGACAGTGTTAACACTGAAAATGACCTGGGGGAGCATAGAAAACAGTAGGGAGAGCTGGAGTATGGAAGAAAACAATTAACACTAGTAAGCTGTATAAAACAGATAAAATATAAAAATAACCATGACAGGGTTATTTTGGGTGCAAACCTCAGATGATATAAAGAAGCTTATTTGGCTTTATCTACAGAACCTGATGGTCTGGCCATCAATAACGATTGATAGCTGTACTTCCTGTAAATGTTATCTTCCAGGAAAGTGCAAAATTTCTTTATAAATAATATGTGATTCACCGAAAAGCAAACATCACATTTAACACCTTGAAAAGTCACTCACCATTTGAAGCCTTTTCAGCCACAAACCTAAGAAGGTTCCAAAAAAGCCCAATTGTAGATTTTGCTAGTTGAATTTGGTGTCACTCTGTCCCCTGTACCGATAGCAGGTGTCAGAAGTTTCTCCCCAAAATGTCTGCAGGCTGCGCATCTGCACCAGGAAGCCCTTAGAGACCAGAAATGAAAGGAGACCATATAGCTACATCATCAGCTTTCACTGATAGGTCCATTCTCGACCAAAGAGGAGAATAAGGAAGGGCGTGCAGCGATCACCTGAGACTTCTGAAGTGGTGAGTCATCCTGACATGGGTTTGACAGAGCTACTCGACTCAGTTTCCTGTTTGGCATCCTGTGCAGTTGTCTCATGGCTGCAGCTGGTGGAGCCGAGCGCCTTCTGTCAAAAGCATGAATAACATTTGGACTGCTCAAAAAGGTTTATTTTCCTAATCTGTGCCAGATTAATGCTTTTTCTTCTGAGCATTGCCTGCTGTAGTGCTGAAGGTACTCTTGCAAGAAGAACTGTCCTGCCTGGTGGGTCAAAACAAGGGAAGGATGTTGGATTAGAAGTGCAGTAGGAGACCTGTGTGGGGTAACGGGTCTGTAGAGAAATTACACCATCTTGTGGTAGGACAAGTATGTACTAAAAAGGAAACCGATATGCCGTTGATTTATATGAACATTGTAATATTGTCAGTGCCATCCTTCACCATATTCTTTGTGTGTCCTAGCCTGCTTGCTGTTTCGGCAGCAGATCTACATTGTCAGCACATTATCACTGAACTGTCCATCTGTCAGTTAAGTCCTTTTCTTGCATTGATACATTATCATTTAGAACCATATGCAAATTTTTCTATGCACAATAGTGCATTCCTTTTTTTTGGACATAAAATGTCACTTGTCCTTGCAAGGTCAATTCACATGTCTTGTGTAGGCATCTGCATTTTTTCAGTATCTGTTGAAGTCCTTGATCATTTAAATAATCCAAGGTAGCCAGAAAATTTTCCTGTGTCAGTACTCTCTTCCTCCACCCCAGATAATATTAAATTAGTATTAATTTTAAATACTTTAGCAACATAATCAAATTAGGTCTGGTGGTGTATTAGGCATATTATGGAACTTAAAGTAATTCATATTACATAAATATTCAAAATCAGAGTGAGATGGGGAAAAATAATTGGTGTGCATGGCATGTATGTGTACTACTTGATCTATTTATTTTCAAAATATTTCTGTTCAATGGAAGTGGCTGGTGGGGTAAGGAAAAATGCTGCCGGTGGTTTGGAAACCAGGCATAGCTAATAAAACTAGAATATATGTTTCTTTCATAGTGAGGTTCTAGGCAAGATTCTGTAAGGTAGCTGCTTAGAGCAACAGGTATCTTTGCCAGAAGTAGCTTGCAGTCTAAATAGAAAAGGTCTGCATAAGGGCAAACAGAGAAATTATTGTTATCCACGTTTTGCAGGTGAGAATCCATGTGCAGAGGGTTAACAGTCCTCATGGCTACATAGGAAATCTATGGGAGGGAGAAATTAAAAAGACCCAGTCTTGTGTGTCATCCTTCCTGCCACAAGACAAATTTCAATAGACTGATGTCTGAATTAAAAGGAAACTGTAGAACAAGTTGCTCAAAGTAGATTTGTTATTGAATGACTGTAATCTCACAGTCTGCAAATCATTTGAATGCGTTTTCCTCTCTTAATAGAAAAATGCTATTCAAATGATATCCAAAGTTCTTGGCTTGAGATGTTAAACAAACACTTCTCTAATTTTAATTTCCTGTCCTTAATTAAATTCCTTAATTTTTTGAGTATTCTAAAACACTCCAAGAGGCTATGTTAGACAGCGAGTAAGAAATGTGACTAAATGACAGCAAACTGTTCTTCTATCTCTTTCTCTTCTACTGACTTAGACCCACAGACCATGAGGTGGAAAGCAAACTTTAGTGGAATTTGGACGATTTCTCTAAATGTGTCACTCCTTGGCTGCGTAGAAACATCAGTGCAGTGCAGTTTGAAGGACTGTTTTCAGCGAGCCTGGAGTTAACGTCAGCCCTTTCTCTATCCCCTCTGCAGCCAACTGCATCGCATGCGTCCTTATGGTCTGCAGAAGAAAAGCTGCTGAGACACATACTACCCTGTGAGGGCTAGGGCAGAACCAGAGATGTTTGCCAGCCAGCTGCCTAGTTCAAAACAGTATCTCCTCATTGTAAGGACAGAGTAACTTTTTATTGTTGTTGTTTCCTGTTTTCTTAACAAAACAAAAAAAGGGATCAAGAAGGGCAAGGCACAGGGCAGTGTGGAGCATGTGCTTGGAGGGGATTCCACTTTGTCCTTCCTGCTTCCAGTGCCAGTGTACGTGGGGCGTGCTGTGGGGTATGGTGGAAAGGGGCAGCATCTCCACGCTCTGCAGGTGACACATTGGCCAAAGTGACAGTGTGTAGCTGTGGTCCATGACTCTTGCTGTGCCGGGGGCAGTGGGGAGCTAGCTCACCGTGAAGATGAAGGTGGGGATGGAAGCACAAGTTGTGGCACCAGCACACCATGAAGGTGCAGATGGGGATGGAAGCACAGGTTGCGGCTCCAGCATGGCAGTTCCTGTGGCTGTAAGTGAGGTTGTGGTGGTGACAGTAGCTGTCCTGCTCCTGCTTCTGCTTCTGCTCATGCAGGGAGGATGGTAGATACCAGGAAATGAGCTCTCTAGGAGCAGGAGTGCATGTTCCTGTTACTGTAGCACTCAGCTGAATTGCCACCCATTGAACCCCAGAAAGTGTGGGGGTCTAGTCCTTCCCCATTTCCCAGCCACTGTCTCAACTATTTATTTCCATCCATGCAGGTAGTTTTTCCATCCGTAACAAAAGTAAATGCTGCCTCCTGCCTCAAAAATGGGGTAGGAGCAAGAAAAAAAAGAAAACATGGAGAAAAAGCAATTGATTGCAGAAGAAAAAGGTTAAAAACAAAGTAAGGGCAAAGACCAGAAGGTTAAAAATAAGGAACTAGAGAAGAACGCCAAGCAGAGCACCCCACACTGCACCTTTTGGTCCTTGAAAGCATCCTAAGAGCCAGCAGACGGCTCTTGATGGTCCATTGATGGTCCCTTAGAGATATAATAGGGTGAGAAAATAGGGTGAGAAAAGAGAAACAGGCCTCACTTTTGTCAGGATCCCACAACAACCTTCCTCCTGATAGAAGACCAGCTTGTCCAGGAGAGGAGGGGCTTAGAGCTGTATTCATTTCTGCACAGATTTCCAAGTGCCAATGGTAATGAACGATGCCATTTTCTGCCAAGGACCAGCAAGGACATGCCAGCTCCTCACACAAGTGACCCATGTCTTCATCGCCTGCAGAGCTGCTCAGCATAATCTCTTCTTAAGTGCTGATGTTCTCAATTACATTTGCTCTAAACAGCACCCTGCGCTGGCTTCTTCTCTGAAGACCTACATGGCTTTGAGAGTTTTCCTCTTTTCCAACACCTCGCCATTTCAGCACAGCACTCTGCACCAAACTATAAGCTATTGGCTTTGCAAAGCCTCCTTGAAGCAGCAGAAAGTTCTGCCAGAAGATGTTATATTCTGGACAGTAGTTGTGGAATGGTTGATCTGCAGTGTTGAGATGTGAGCCTTGCTCCCCTGCTTGCTACGTGAAGCATTTCAGTGTCAGCAATCCCCAGCACAGAGGGAGTTGCTCATTCCCACCCCGCATGAGCATCAGCAAAGTTTAAAACTAGAGCAAGAGCCTCCATGCATCAAGCTGCAAAGACAAGACTGTCACTGTTGACGGTAAATACCGATGCCACACAGTTTATGAAACATTTTATGCAGTGCCTGTGCCTTTTACCCTTGCAAACCCTGAACCATGCTGCTAGAATTTTTGAGGTTATTCCTGTATTTTGTGGCATTCTTGTGGCATTCTGTGGTTCTGTTTTAGCTCAAACCAGGACATTGCCCAAGCAAACTGAGGAAGCAAGATTGCCTTTCCAGGGACACCACATGCCTCATTTGCTCTCCTCATTCAAACAGGTCGTGTCCCCATGCACACTGGTGGGGATTGCTCCTGCTTCTAGCTGTTCTTCTTCAGCCTGTTTTAGAAGGGAGACTCATCCCCACCTCTGCCGTTTGCAGCCTCAGATCACAATCTTGTTCTACATATTCATCAATGACCTGGACGAGGGGACAGAGTGTATCCTCAGCAAGTTCACTGATGATACCAAACTGGGACGGCTGGCTGACACTCCAGAGGGCTCTACAGCCATCCAGTGTGACCTGGACAAGCTGGAGAGCCAGGCAGAGAAGAATCTAACAAGGTTCAACAAGGGCAAGTGTAGGGTCCTGCCCCTGTGGAGGAAAAATGCCAGACATCAATATAGGTTAGGGGTGGACCTGCTGGAAAGCACTTCTGAGGAAAAGGATCTGAGGGTCCTCATGGAGAGTAAACTATCTGGGAGCCAGCAATGTGCCCCTGTGGCCAAGAGGGCCAATGGGATCCTGGGCTGCGTAGGGAAGAGTGTGGCCAGTAGGTCGAGGGAGGTCATTCTCCCCTGTCTCTGCTCTGCGCTGGTGAGGCCACACCTGGGATACTCCTTCCAGTTCTGGGCTCCCCAGGTCAATAGACACAGGGAACTACTGGAGAGAGTCCAGCGTAGGGCAACAAAGATGATGGAGGGATTGGAGCATCTCCCTGATGAGGAAACGCTGAGAGAGCTGGGACTCTTTAGCCTGGAGAAGAGAAGGCTGAGGGGAGACCTTATTAGTCCTTGTAAGTACCTAAAGGGTGGTTTGAGGGAGGATGGAGCTGGGCTCTTCTCTGTGGTTCCCAGTGACAGGACGAGGAGCAACGGGCACAAGCTGGAACATGGGAAGTTCCACTCAAATCTGAGGAAGAACTTCTTCCGGGTGAGGGTGGCAGAGCCCTGGCACAGGCTGCCCAGGGAGGGTGTGGAGCCCCCTTCTCTGGAGATCTTCAAGACCCTCCTGGATGCCGTCCTGAGTGATGTGCTCTAGGCGTTCCTGATTGGGCAGGGGAGTTGGACTAGATGATCTCTAGAACGTCCCTTCCAACTCCGACAATTCCGTGATTCCATGATCCCAGAGCCCCTGCAGTGTAGGATGGGAGGTGTTTGGGAAGCGGGACTGGCTGGCTGTGGTGCAGCAGAGAACCTGGAAGAGCAGGCAGCACACCCAGAGTTGTAGCTGCCTGCACGCAAGGGAGGATCTGCTGCGTTAATCCTTGGGCGGGGGGGTGGGGGGAAGGAAGAGTAGGAGGTGGAAGGATCAGGGTTGACTTTGGTCTACCTTGGCTTTGTTGTTGGGGAAACCACCAAACCCCATCCAACCAAAAACATGCAACCACACTAAGCAGATCCGAGTAGTTTATGACAAAGTGTTGCCGAGATACAGGTTGTGGTTCAGGGCCTAGTTCCTGTATGTTCCTGTATGGCTTTGGGTGCTTGAAGATTCATACGCTGCAACGTGCGTGGAGCTGGTGTGACCTACTGGGCCACTTCTCCGTTCCCAGTAATGATTCCCTGCACAGTACTCAGTTTGCTGGGTCTGGCTGAGACCAGGGGATGTTAAGGCTGCAGGAAGACCTTGTGCTCTACTGTGCAGTTACAGCTGGCTGATGCAAAATGTTTCGGGAAAAATTTATCCTGTAATGTGTATTGAATAAATGCATGGCATGGACAGAGGGCTTTTGATTTATGAAATATTTTTACAGAGGTTTTTTTTTAACACTCTTACAGTCTGCATTTATTGAAGCAACTAATCATGGTCTTAGACGTGCAAGGATAAGCAGAGATGGGTATTTTAGAGAGCCTGTGGGTAGAGGAGGAAACAATAACAGAAGCTTTCCCAATCTTTTGTTGAAGAAATTAACATGATAGTGTTAATTTAATACCTGATCATCTCAGATGTTTGGTGGCTGTGGTCTGCTGGTCTGACTGTCCTGACTGAAAATCCCTTTGGCCTCTTTGCTCTTAGCTCCTTTGACAATGCACGTTAGATCACTAAGGACTCCAGACGACTCAATCTGAAACACACAGGTGTGCCTCTGTGCTGTCTGTGCTGTAGGGGCATTGGCTTCTGAGGGACTCAAGACTCCTGAAACCTACTCACCAGACTGCCTGTGCAGCAAAGGCCAACCACATAATGAGTTGCATTAGCAAGACTATGGCCACCCAGCTGAAGGAGGTGATGGACCCCCTCTCTTCAACTGTTGTGAGACCCGTGTCCAGTTTGGGATGCCCCAGTACAAGAGAGAAGGTGGCATACTGGAGTGAGCCTAGTGGACCAGTAAGAGGCTGAAGCACATGATGTACAGGAAGGGCTGTGGGACCCGGATTTTCTCAGACTTGAGAAGGCTATCTAAAATCAGGTAAGAGAAGAGTGTGAAGAATACAAAAGTTGGACCAGATGAACCTCATGAGGTTCAACAAAAGCAAGTGCAGGATTCTGCACCTGGGAAGAAACAATCCTCAGTATAAATACAGACTGGGGGATGAGATATTAGAAAGCAGCCCTGAGGAAAGGGACTTGGGGGTGCTGATGGACGAGAAGCTGGACATGAGCAGGCAATGTGCTCTCGCAGCCCAGAAGGCCAATCACATCCTGGGCTCCATCAAAAGATGCATTGCTAGCAGATCCAGAGAGGTGATTCTGCCACTTTACTCTGCTCTGGTGAGACCTCACCTGGAGTACTGTGTGCAGGTCTGGAGCCCTCAATATAGAAAGGACATGGACCTGATGGAGCGGGTCCAGAGGAGGGCCACCAAAATGATCAGGGGGCTGGAGCACCTCTCCTATGAGGACAGACTGAAGGAGCTG
>VXAK01008150.1:0-14995 GCA_013399435.1 Arenaria interpres
AGGACGCCAAAGCTGGACACAGTTGTAAGCTTGTAAGCTCATGTAAACTTGGATACCAATTGTGCAGGAAAACACTCTCTGTAGTGCATTAGCCTGATCCTCTATTCTTATTTTTTTGCTTAACTAGAAATATTACTAAAGCTATCGAAACACTAATTTGAGAGATACACTGTGGGCGTGTTTTCTGACTCTCTGGTTACTAATTTCCCAATATTACCCACAGGTTTGCTCTGTACTTCTGAGTGCTAATTTTCAAATGTGAATAGCTCCCATGGGATACCTGATAATGACTAAATCTTGGGGTGTTGATTCTCAAGACATAGCCCAGCAACTTTGAAGTTTCTGGATGGGGGTTTGAGCAACCTGGTATGGTGGAAGGTGTCCCTGCCCGTGGCAGGGGTCTGGAACTGGATGATCTTTGATGTCCCTTCCAACCCAAACCATTCTATGATTTTATGATCCTGTTATTCGTGAATAAGGACGGCGTACTAAATTGGTAATAGTAGATTCAGGAAACGCCTTTAAGCACCCAAATGTCAATGTACTTCTCTCTTCTAATTTCATAGTCTGTCTGCTATATCTTTTCCAGGGGACTGAAGATGAGCAGAGCGTGACATATTTGAACAGCACCACCTCAGCAGGTTGTGTTCCACCTCTGTGACCCGCTGATCACCAAGAAGCAAACAGTGATTCCTGATTCCAAGTTCCTACAGATTCTCAGCCTCTGTCTTAAACCTTCATTTTGTCTATAGCTTAAAATATGTTTTAAAAGAAAAAAAAACAACCAACCTTTTAAATATTAGTTGTACCCTACAATTGACATAAAAAATCCATTTCCACAATAAATTGGGTAATACTTAATAAATATTACTTTATGACCATATTAATGAAGGAGGTAGAGTTGATGAACTGCCTCTCCTTTAATTGCCTGTTATGAATTAGTCCCAGCAGACAGCCAACCCCACAGCCATGTGCTCTCTCTCCTCCAGTGTGATGAGGGAGAGAATGAGAAGTGTACAAGCAAGAAAACTCCTGGTTTGGGGTACAGATTGTCCCAGCTATGTCTTCTCCCAATTTCTTATGCCCACCCAGCCAGCTTGTGAGGAGAGCAGCATGAAAAACAGAGACGGACGTGATGCTGTGTAAGGACCACTCAGCGATCGACAAAACATCCCTCTTCTACCGTCACTGGTTTGGCCAGCAATCTACAACAGCAATGTACAGGCTGCCACGAAGAAATTAATGCCATCCCAGCCCAAACCTGCCATGAAGAAAATTAATGCCATCCCGCTTTCCTATCCTTATTGGAATTTCACATAGCCAACTCAGGGAATTCAAGGAAGTAAAGCCTTTTGGTTTGTTTTTTTGTTTTGGTTTTTTTTTTTCCCCAGAAGGTTTAGATCTGAATGATGCAATCTTGAGCAATGCCATAGCTTCAGGTAATGCATCACAGTTTCTACCAGGATTGTAAACATGCAATGCATAAAGTCACAGAATCACAGAATCACAGAATGGTAGGAGTTGGGAGAGACCTCTGGGGATCATCCAGTCCCACCCCCTGCCAGAGCAGGGTCGCCCAGAGCAGGTTTCACAGGAACGTGCCCAGAGATAGAGATTCCCCCACCTACGAAGTCACTACAGTGAGATAAAGCAAGCGCATTATAAAATAAAATGTGTAGGTCGAGGTAGGAGGCTGAGAGGCGAGGAGACAATCAGGAATAAAATGAATCGGCAACCTATCAGTGAGAGATAAAAATCTGTAGGGATAAAAGGAGAAGAAAAAAGAATATGTTTGCATAATAAAAAGTGTGAAATTAGAGGAATAGTGAAACTTAGAAGAAAAAATGCCTTTTGGACCTCAAGGTTGAAGAAAATTGCTTGCATAACATGAAAAAGTATCTTGTGGAGATTCAGAGCGTGTGAAAGTTCATCTCAGGAAATTTTGGTGATATAGATCAGAAAGCAAGGCATTTTCCTGGAATTACCTAATGCTGATTTTCTAGGAAGTAGGATATTACGGGAAAAATGAGAAGACCAAAACTATCTAAATCCTTGCTGAGTTCCCATACAAAATGTGCTTAATTATATAGACCGATATATCAACTCATTCTAAACTTTTCCTGTCATGAACTGAGTTAGTTTTTGCTTATCTGAGAGCATAAGGCATTTTTTCCTTCACAATTTAAATGACAATGGTTTCTGAAAGATGAGAACAAATGACATTATTCTGGTGGATGCACAAACTAATGACACAAAATATTATTGCAAAAGAATCAACAAGCATCACGGAAACAATGACGTTTCCTTGTAGGCATGAAATTTGACATATTGATCAATTAGAGACTAAAATGAGGTAAAAAGATCTCATTCTTCTCTCACACTTGTTCAATATTCCTTTGATGTAAGTGGAATTTATTCCAGCAAAAACTGTTGTCAGAGGAAACTTAAATCTAAAGAATGTACACTGTATTATCTTGTAATTTTGATTGCACTGCCATGTAGAATAATTTTGTAAACATGTTTTATTGGCTTTAAAGTTTGTAAAGGCTTTGTTAGCATATTGTTTTGAAACAAAAAGTATATCTCTGGCATGCCCACGTGTTCTCTGATTATGTTAGCTTTGCAAAATCCAAAGTGATTTATACTGGTAAAATGAGATTTCATTTCAGGGAACAAAATGTATGAATTGTAGCTCAGTTTTTACTGAGAAAACTTCATATGGAGCTCTCAATTACACTGTAAAAATGTTCTCAAGTAGTTGTTTCATTGAATTAATTCTTTTAAGTGCAATTAAAACTGATAAAATATTAGTGAACGTATTTCAACACAACAGACAAGGTGCAGCCCTTAGGATTAGCTGGATGAGGAGAACATAGAACCCTCTCATACACAGAAAGCTTGGCTGGTGGCTCTCATGGTTTGACATCGACTGTTTGCAATTCAGAACTCCTTCGTACCAATGAAGAATGACCAAAGTTTTACGTTAATTTGTACTTATCCAACTCTTTTTGCTGACTCCCACCATTCCGCTTCACTCAGCATTAAACCTGAAAGCATATTACAAGCAATTAATTAATTGTGGTGTATGAAACCTACTTTTGCATCAGAAGAGCCTTGGAATATTAGCAGAGTACAAGCTCTCCACTTCGACTTGTCAGCAGCAGTTAAGTATCCACTTTAAAGGGTCATGTACAAAATATAGATGGATGCCTGGTGGGAATAATGATTCCTGAAATTCAGAATGAAATATCCAATAGATAGCAGCCAATATGGAAGGCAAAATACCAAAACTGCCTGCAAGTGAGACAGCTGGTATCCTTAGTTCAATAACTGAACTAATGGAGGGTAATTTGGCACATCCTCAAGATCTATTCTGCTTACAGTTACTGTCTATACATAATATGCTGATTATCATGTTTAGAATATTTAGACCAAGCTTTATAATTTATTTGAAACATGTCTGTAAATAATTGCCCTGAGTAGGTAGACTGGCATCAATCAAAAGAGAAATAAGTTCCACATGAATGACAAAAAAACAGAATGAAAAAAGGTTCGTGATCCTTAAAATCTTTTTGCTTAGAAAAATATTGTCCTGTCTCTTTGAATTACTAGAAATAATTTGGTCTTTCATTCTACTCACTTAAGATACTTTAGCTTATGGGTCTAAATAATTGCTGCTACTTAAAAAAAAAGGTGAACAGTTACTCTCTTGATTCGTACATTAGCATATTTTAAATGGATAAAAGCTATATTTTAAAGTAGGAATTATCAAAATGTATTTTCACTGCATTAATTGTCATCCTTATTTTATTTTCAATATGGCAAATAGCTTGAATGGGAGGCACAACAAATCCAAAAGTAAATTTCAATTGTTGTGATGCAAATTTCTAGTGTTTATTAAAGTCCATACGTGTAGTATTGTGTTTCTGTAAATTTTTTGGGGACTGAATCAGGGAAGATTCTGTGTAAAAATTCCACAGAGAGGTAGAAAAGGTAGTTTAGGATTAATAAAGCTTTCTTTACACTCTTGAAGTTTCATGTCCCATGTTAAAAATTTGCATTCTGTCATTGATTTCTGTGGTCATGTGAAAGAATTCACAATGTATCTTTGTACATTTTTACCATGAAGTGAATTCTTTGAATACTCCATTTTCTGGAAAACAGTCTGGTTTTAATTACCTTTCCATGAAAACAAACTACATTTTAATCCATTCATTTTTTTTAAAGGAACTTCGTTTAGTCTCTCTAATATTCTGTATGATAGAGGCATGTGTTGGCTCCCATTTGTGTCATTATAAACTGTAATGTCTTCAATATTATAGTAAAATAAGTATATCCGTGTCTCATATAGGTATTCAAAGTGTAGAGAAGAAAAAATGTACACTCAAAGATGAACTAAGTTGTTACTACCAGAGACATATTAAATGTACATTCATAACTTAGTGAATCAGTTGGCATTATTCTGTCCCGGAAACTGACCAGTAATTCATTGGAGTATAACTATTTTTACATTGACACGTGGAAATAATCTATGAAACGTTTTGTCTTATCTACTGTAGTTTTGTCAAGACAGCAGTGGAGGCTTTTTTGTTTTCTGATTTTACCAGAATTAGAATCATAGAATGGTTTGGGTTGGAAGGGACCTTAAAGATCATCTAGTTCCAACCCCCCTGCTCATGGGCAACTTGCTGTCCAGTAAGGCCTACCTTTATTTTCAGTGTCGCTTTTGTGTCCCTTACACAGGCCACTTCTCTCTCTTCTGTGTCATTGCCATTGGGGCCAGAACCCCCTCTACAGCTGCAAGCATCTGGAATAATCGTCAGTATTTATGCCTTCCCACACACTATTTTAAGCGTCAGCTGAGAACATGTCCTTTCTTCCTCACCTTAATTTCTCTCTGCCATTGGTGTTTGTTTCTTCCTCAACTCTCTCTATTTTTAATTAAACCTATAGAAGAGTTATGCAATTCCTTTAAATGCTGGATACAAAACTAAGTTGTACTTATGCATTGGTAATTTACACTGCACAGATTTTATAAGCCTATTCCTTTACCATTCATGAGAATACCTACTGTTTATTTAATAACTACCATATTATAAAGTACATATGCTATCTATAAGCTACAGAAGTCTTAAAAACCACACAACCACACACTAATTTCGCATATAAAACTTTGAGTTTTTTAAGAGTGATTTCACAGAACATGTGCAATACCGAACCCACATGCTTTTCCAATTTGCCAGTTATTGTTGTTGTTATTTGTTGTTTTCAGACTTTGAAAGTTCTATTTGATACTGAGAGAAAAAGTAGGTTTTGGTGACAAGAGGAAACTGGTGACTATTTTTTTGGTGCCTTTTTGTTTTCTTATTGTGGAAAACTAGCAGGAGATACATCTAAGTAAACAATGTAGATGTTACTGCATGTAAAGACAATTTCTTGCTTGGTGTAGGGAATGACCAGTTTGTTTTAAGCACAAGCAGATGTTTCTGTCTGACCATCTGGCCTTTATTTGCTTTGTCCAAAATCCTATACTCTCTCTTATACACAGGGATGAGAAAGGTGGCAATGAGGATTATTATTTTTTGGGGGGCGTTGTTGTAGTAAGTCATAATTGCGTTGTTTCTCGGTAGGGATAAAAAGAAAGGGTGAAAATAAAACTTAATACATAAGACTTGTATACACGGTCTGCAAAGGGATAGGTTTTATTCCTCATTGGCCAGTTTTCATCATCTCTATAATATTTTAATCTATTCGGCTAACATTCTTTCTATATTGATTAGGCTTGATGAATTGGAAATACTAGGGCCAAGAATGAAAAATTCAAGTAAACACAAACCTGTTTGATTTGGCTTAAAATCTCCATGATACTTCCTTATACTTGAATTTTCAGTAACTTTGCAAAGCTATAGGTAGCTGTAAATTGAGTTTAAATTCTGTAAAAAAGTGATGTAGATATCGACAGGTCCTTACACTGATTTTTATGAAATTCAAAAGTTTCAAGAACTGACACCTTTCCTCTTTCTTTCTGCTGTCAACTAAGCAAATGAAGTGAAGATCTAGATTTATAATCATAGTGCCAATGAGTAGGGCTGAATATGGCCTGCAGAGACGAGCTTCAACCCACCCGAAAATAGCTTTTCTGATGTGAATCGCATGCACTTCCATTGCTAAAGGGAGCTGATACATTATAACCTAGATTTCCTTTTGTGAGATCCAAATATTTCTGCCTCTCCTTTACAAGCTGAACTAAAATGAGCTTTGTGTTGGAGACTCCTTTGTGTCAGCAAGTGTCGGTGGATCACAGCTACAGATTCTCCTGTACCCACCAACTGAAGGCAGCCAAGGAGGTACTTTCACTACAATTGCAAATCTCTTCCCTTATAAATATGTTATATGAAAAGATTGGTCTGTTTTCCTTTTAATATTGATTTACTTTAGATATCGCACTTGCCTGCTGGAAAACCTTTTGTTCTCATGCGAATGTCAAAATTTTGACCTTTCTGAAACACGAAGATCAGCAACCCATCATACAAATTCCTGTAGCACTCAAAACACTCAAAAGTCTTGTTTTCTATATTTACTACAGCACATTCGGCTTTCACTACTTCCACGAGTTGCATTGCACACTTTGGGCTTAATTTTCTTTAATTCACTGTGAGACACAAAATATTAACACTGTCAGCAGGAAGGCTCAGGCTTAAAGTGAAGTTGGTCGCTACAGTGAGAAAGGCAATTTGTGTTCTCCATTATATCACTGAGAATCAGGACTAACTCTATTGACTTCAGTGGGGAAAGGGGCTGACAGAATTATTGGTACTTCTGCAAAATGATCCATGCACCTCTAACAACGCACCAGCACATTTAATTCTTTAAATCTGACTGAGAAGATAATGGCTGAGAAGAGCAAGTGTGGCTCCCAAGGTTAGAGCTACAGGTGAATTTTATGCAGATTTCAAAGGGATGAATCTGGCTAATTTAAATGGCTAAATCACCTGTCCTGATTTTACTTTTTTCCCCTCAATTTTTGCCTGTCTTAAACAGAAATTATTCAATGAGAAGTTAGTTTAGGATCATTGTTTGGCACAAACCCCTAACTCCTCATCTACACATTCTTGTCTCGACAGAATAAGATTAATCTCTTGATTTAGCTAGGCTTATATTTATCTGTCATCATTGTTGCATTTGAGTGTATCATGAGCATTAGAGAAGACTTCTTTGAGGTGAGGAAGCAGCATTTTAGAGATCAGAACGGCAGAAAAACAAAGACGTTAAAGTCAGAAATCTCCTTTTCAAAGGGCCAATATCAAGCTTGGGTTTTTTGGCTGGCTCTTCACCTGCCCAACCATGATACCCATTTAATTCTGCTGAAATCTGGGCTTTCAGGTCATACAGGAGTGAAATACATACTCTTAAATAAAGTACGCAAAGAAAAGACAATACATTATCAGCTTTGAAAACACTGTTTTGAGTTCCCTGCCTGCTGCCACCTGAGAACTCTGTGGCACAGCAGGCTGGAGAGCAGAGGGGTTCACAACCCAATTTCTTGGGGTTATGTGTCCCTAAACTACAGGGGTGGTTAAATTCAGCAGTTTTCTTCCCCATCCTTCCTGTATGCACCTTACATTTTCTGCAGCAGAGTAGAAAAAAGATTCTGGAGAAAGCCAGTTTATATATAAATTAAAATATATTAATATAAACTTTGAATCTGAATCAGGAATCATGTCTATGAGAAAAATAGTGTATGATTATGGAAACAAAGACTGTATCACAACACTGTGTCACGTATCACAACAGTATGGGCAGCATTAATTATATACATAACTTCCTAACATAGTGAGTCATATACCTATACCAATATCTGTACATACATATCTTATGGTTTACCATGGACTGGGGATTCATACAGGCACCAACCAGACCTTTACACCTGAATGAGTGGTCTAGAAATAGGACCTGCTCTGCCTCAGAAAAGGAGAAGATGTATTGTTTTGCTTTCTCTTCACATTAATACTATCAACAACAACACTTGAGTGTTAGATCTCTACCAACAGTATTCACCCTGAATGTGAAGATGAAATTGCAACTATAAAAGCAATGTGAGGGGGTACTGGGACTTCCCATTGACAATGCACATTCAGTAAAGTATCTTTTAAAAGTTATTTCCCTTCTTTTCCATCAGCACATAAGATCCCAGTTCAGAAGTACCTCTTCAGCAAGACAGGAGCCCCCGACACCTCCCCGAGACAGTCTGTTCCTCAAGCACCACAGCCCTGTGTCCCCACCAAACAGGCGTTTTGTACCAGTATCTGGGACAAAACACACTAAAGTCAGTGGAAAGGTTCAGAGTGACTTCAGATTTCTTCTGACCAAGCCTCCACAGGATGTGCTGTTGTACAACCATTTTTTCTTCTTAAATCTGCCTATTCCCTGATCACCTTTAAGGTGATGTACCATTAGTTCTGATTGGGTTTTTACTGGCCCTCGCTTGCCAGCAGTGACCAAACACTGAACTAAATCAATCTTTGTCAGGCCTGTAATTGAGCACTTCCCTAATTTATGAGACAGCTTTTCCATTAACAACAAAATCTTGAGAATTAAATAAAAACAGACCTTCACAAGTGCTGCTGCATTGGTGAATAAAATAAAAACATTGATAAATGTACGCCCCTTTTCCCAGGCTGACTTTGAAAAATTCTGTGTCACAAACCCAGGTCATATTCTGACAACAATTAGGAACACTAAAATAAATAGTTGGCAATTCTTTGCTATGACAGACTATGCAAAGTTGGGTTTTTTTGCCAACTAATACAGTAGTCTGTTAGTATGAATTATGTTTTTACAGTGCGCCTGCTGGTTCTTAGGTAGCCATACTCCTATGCCCCTTTCCGAGCATGATAACTTCGTTTTAAAGCTAATTCAGCTGAGACTTGATGAAATTTTATACAGGGGGATAGGAATATTTCCTTAAGTTTTGTCAGTATTGTTAACATTGTTAAACTAAAACACTTAAAACTCAACCTGAACATTTTTCCTTCGGTCTTTCTAATGAAGCTTTGAATGTCTCATCAATTAAGACACTTAAACTAGACCAGATAAATCACTAAAAAATGCAAGACCCATGACAGGGAGATGGATTGATTACCTAATAGGTATTTTCTACATCTAAGGGCTGCATCCTTGAAACTTACATTCATGTAAATAGTTCATTATAGTTCATAGTTCATAGCCAATCATGCTGTTCTAGTCAAGCTTGAGTCATGCCTTATATTTTATGAATTTGTGAAGTTGAAAAATAATATTTAGTTGCTTCATTGATTTTTCTACAGTTGTTCTCTTCCACTTTCTGAGTGTGTTTGGAGTTGGAAAAGAAAAGCAATCTCATTACAGAACTTGTTGACACAACATTTTCAACATCTCTTTGAAGTGAAAATGATGTCAGGAAGGTGCTTACCTTAAAGAAATCCAAATACTGACTTTTTGAGATTCATTATGCTTAATAATGCTGCATACTTTTTAATTTCTTTTCATTTATGCAAATGCACACACATGGACTGTCTAGAATACCGGATCAGCATTAAGGCTAACACAGTCTTTCAATAAAATGGAACCTAGTTTTCTGAGGAACCATGAAAAAAGAGTACATCATACTAGTTGTAGAAGCAAGAAAAACAGGAAATAAGAATTTAGGACTATTAGAAGGGGAAAGAACATAATCTGGAACACTAATATTCAGTGGAAGTGAAAAACTTTGGAAGAAGTAATCCTCACAGTGCAGGGATGAAAATGAATCTGATAAGCCTTAGACAGGACAAGGTGTTGGGATTTGGTCTGGATGGTCTATATGTAAGGTACCTCATTAGGAGACATCTCAACACTCCCATTCTCTCTGCAGCCGAAACTTGCCCTCCCTTTTGGGTGAAAGAGGGGGACAGCTGGGATCAGCTGCTCTTCTTCTTCTGAGTCCTCAATCCTTACTAGAGGAATAACAAAGGCAGGAGACCTAAGTTTCACACCTCCTGGTTGTGGCTCAGTGCTGGAATCTTACTCCTTCGGCCCCCAGACCTCACACATTCAGCTGCACTCCCACACATGCTGCTGTTGCTCTTACTTCTCTGGGGGAAAGGGAGGGAAACAGAGCCAGAATGGAAAGAAAGAGAACAAATGCAAAGTGGTCCAAAATCCCTTCACGCCAAACCAATCTCTCCTTTAACAGTGGCCAGTGAATAAAATTTTTATATCGCCACTCTTTAGACACTGTAGATTCAGCTTCTTTAGCCTCAGTTCATAGAATCATAGAATGGTTTGGGTTGGAAGGCACTTTAAAGATCACCCAGTTCCAGCCCCCTGCCCTGGGCAGGTACATCTCCCACTAGATCAGATTGCTCAGAGCCCCACCCAACCTGGCCTTGGACCCCTCCAGGGATGGGGCAGCCACAGCTTCTCTGGGCAACGAGTGTCTCACCAGCCACACAGTAAAGAATTTCTTCCTAATATCTAATCTTAATCTCTCCTCTTTCCTTTTAAAACCATTACCTCTCATCCTATGGCTTCCCTCCCTGATCAAGAGTCCCTCCCCAGCTCTCCTGGAGCCCCTTCTGGTGCTGGAAGGCCATTATAAGTTCTCCCTAGAGCCTTCTAATATCTGGGCTAAACAACCCCAACTCTTTCAGCCTGTCCTCGCAGCAGAGGGGTTCCAGCCTTCTGAGCATCTTCATGGTCTCCTCTGGACTTGTTCCAACAAGTCCATGTCCTTCCTGTGCTGAGGACTCCAGAGCTGGACACAGTGCTCCAGGTGGGGTCTCACCAGAGCAGAGCGGAGGGGCAGAATCCCTCCCCCTTCACCCCGCTGGCCAGGCTGCTTTTGATGCAGCTCAGAATGCAATTGGTTTTCTGGGCTACCAGCTCCTGTTGCTTGCACATCCCAGTATTATATCAAGGGTTTGCTTTTAGTATCCTCAGCCTATTACCTAAAAATATTTTCAGTTGCAAATCTCTAGTGATCATCTTTGAGATGGAGACCAGTAGCGGTCCTGGGCTGTAGCCAGCCAGCCCAACATCACTTTGCCATCCTGCAGCCAGACATGACAGCGGTTCAGACATGAGGAAATGCTTTTCTTCTGTATCCTTTGGGCCTCCTGAACTACCACAAGCTCCTCTGCTGTCCATGGCTCCAGAGACCGAGGTAGTGTGGCAACTGGAACATACTTTTGTCCCTAATTTGGTAACCTAATGGCCCATTCAGAAGAGGACAGTGAGCTCTTCAGTGATTTACTCCCTTGATCAAAGATTAAATCTGGAATTTCACTACTTCTGTTGATGGCAATGAAGACGTTCAATAAGGCGATGGTTAGGTAAAGATAATAAAACATACTATAAAGAGACAGTTCTCCACTGACTGATTCTAGAGAATCTTCTTTAGTTCTGGCATCTACGATCCCATCTTGCTGACCATTTGGCTGGTTTCAGTTTAGATGCTAACTTCCTAAAGGTATTCTGTTTAATTTGAATGTTTAATTCAAATGTTTAATTCACCTCACTCTCAGTAGATTATTGGATGCTGTTTAGTAATCACAGAATCACAGAATCTGGTTGTGGTTGGATCACAGAATGGTTGAGGTTAGAAGGAATCTCTCTGGAGATCATCTGATTCAAGCCCTCTGCTCATCCAGGGTCACAAGGAGTAGCTTGCCCAGGGACACATCTAGTTGGGTTTTAAATATCTCTACAAACTGAGGCTCCGCAACCTCTCTGGGAAACCTGTTCCCATGTTTGACTACTCTCATGGTAAAAAAGTGGTTTGTGTTCAGTTGGAATTTCACATTTTTTAATTTATCCCCACTGCCTCTTGTCTTACCAGTGGGCTCTGCTGGGGCTGGTCCCTCTTCTTCTTTCTCTTCCATCAGGTGCTTATAGACATTGATAGGACCTCCTAGAGCTCTTTCGGGCTGAATACTCCCAGCTCTCCCAGCATCTCCTGACGTGAAGGATTCTCCTGTCCCTTGTTCCTCTTGGTGGCCCTGTGATGGACTCGTTTCAGTAAGCGCTTATCTCTCTTGTACTGGGAGCCCAGAATTTATGGAGAGGATCAGTTGTCTCATTCAAGCAAACTGGGGAGTGGTCACCATTTTATAGGAACAAAAAAAAAAAGAAAGTGTAAGCTGAAGTAGCACAGATAGGTACCTTTAGTGGTTGGGTTTTATGTCAGCAGTGAGACGAATTAGAAGAGAGGTTGAAATATCCTCTTACCCCTACTCTTAGTGCTTCGCTTCCAGTTAAGGCACGCAGTTTCCCCCCTGCCACCTCCCTCCACATACACCCAAGAGTACTCGTTCTGTGGATAAATAGAGGTCTTAAGTTTCCAGGGTTGTTAATCTGACACCTTTCACAGCACTAAATTGATTTAAAATTCTAAAAACAATTATTCATACATTGTATGAAGCATTTTCATTGGCATTGCATCAGAGCTGCTTGTCCTTTAGATATGATACTGTGTCAAAAGAATCATTACACTTTTATCATAATGTTTTATCAATGCTTTATGCAATGGAGATCTTTTTCTCTTTGAAATGTTTAAAGAAGATATATTTTGTAAAGTAAACATTTACATTTCTAACAAAATATTTCAGCTTACAAGCTGTCAGTTTTAGAGCGACAAAGGAGAGAAATAAAACCTTTCAATATTCTATCTAACAGTATCTTCATATCTATATATGCACACCAGAATTATTTTTTAACAGCTTTAACTGACTTATGTTTTTAATAACATATAATTTTTACACAGACTGACAACGGCTGTGCCAAGTTCTAGCTCTGATACAGATTAAAACAGCTAAGGTATAAACCCCTGAAAAATGGGGTTTATAATGGAAATGGCAACTGACCCTTAACTGTAGCGGTGCTACCGGATGCTGCTATAATAAGCTTCCCTAGATGCCATGGTGTAAATGTATTAGCTGTACTAAGAGACCCACTCCTGGTATAATTATGTTAGGAACCAATAAGACAGCTCAGAAATCAATATGCTAAGACAGATAGAGTAAAGGACCATGGCCAGCAAACTGGGAATAGATTAGTCTGGCAGGTCCCTGGCTGAGCCATGAAGAAGGGGATATCTCTGCTGTTGTAAGAAAGCCATTAATTGTAAATTTTCCTGAACAAGGAACTTGAAGGGAGAGCTTAGGCTATTGTTCATACCACTCAGTGTAGGCTGCAACTATTATTGATCAACAGTTAAGCTTTTTATTCTTATTTCAAAAACCAACAGTGAAAAAAAAATCTCAATGCGGAGGAAGAGGGTGCTTCTTTTGTTTTGTTTTATTCCTTAAAGAGACAGCCCTACCCGTTCAACACTAGGGTTTCCCTTTTAATGTGGTTTAACCATTTTTAAAATAATGGGACACTAAAATTTTGCCAGGTTTCCTTTGCCAAAGTGGCCAGCCCTGTAGAACTGCACTAATTATCCAGTCAATAATAATTCTACAAATGCGATATGATTGATATGATGTGATAAAAATAGGTGCTGCTCTTAACAGCATTTTTAAAGAGTCCAATCAAATTAACCTGTACCATTAAATACTATTGCGCTCTGCAATAATTAAAGCTATGACAATGAGAATTTTGCTGCTGCTAATTTTAACTAATTTCAGTTTGGTGGGTTTTTTCTGTTTTTTTTTTTAATGTAAAAGAGTAATTTGCTTAATAAACAGAAATATAGTATAATTCAGTGACAGTTCTAGGGAAAAAAAATATAAAAGAAATGGAAAGGAAACAAAGGACAACCTTTTGTGGTTACAGTACAGCACATCTGCTCATGTCCAATCAAACTTTCAAAAGCGTAGTAGTAAACAAAAGCAGCCATCAAGCAGGGACAAAGTCAGAGACATAAGTGGTTTGAATGAGTGTGCAATTTCTGCCCATATGACCATCCTGACACAATTGCTCTAATTTTCTTTCCAGAAATGACTGATAAAAGATTTAGGTAATTGCTATGGAGACAGACTTCCTTCCATCACGGGGTATCTTGAATAATACAGCCTCAGGGTCATAAGATGGAGTGTCAGTTTCTGCAGAGTCCTAAATTAATACTTGTCCCTGTTTCAGCTATACTTCCTGTACATCTAATGAAGTGAATGTAATTTATTTTGACAATGTATTGAAAATCACTTGATCAAATGACTATTCTGTAATGAACACAAAACACCATATAGCCTTGAAAACTATGCCTAAAAAAAGACATAAATACACATCAATTTTTCAAAGCACATATTCCTCTCCTCCTGCAAATGTTGCATGTGTTCAACATAAGATAAAATAAAATAGTTTCTAAAAGCCCAGTGATTCATGTGATTGGTAAAAAAAGAGCTTTCTGTGATGCCTCAGTTCGACCTGTGTCCATTCAGCTCCTGACCTTGTCCCCTGTAATCAAAGTTAATTTATCTGGGTGATCTCTGCACTCCCAAGTATTGAGCAGTACTCAGGAAGAAATTCAGAAAGCTCCCCCAAAAGCTAATGATTAGTAAGAAGTTTTAAAGGTGCTGGAGATCAGCTCCAACACAAACTAAACTTCACGCACGAAGAGTCCGTTTTGAGGCAAACCTTACGCACCCACCCACCAGTAAAATTTCAATAGCTCCAGACATTCTGTAGTCCACTGTCTGGAGTGTTATGACACATTCAACAGCTAATGAAATCAGGTGGGTGCAAATGAAAGATACCTACACAGCTGTCATATACTGCTCACGATTATAGAAGCTACCAAAAAAAAACCCCATTTGTGCCATTTCTAATGACAAAGATTCCTTCTGCAGGATTGTGAGTGCTTTATAACATTTTAATTTTAAAGCATCTGATTTTCTTTTTAAGCGCAAACACAGTTATTTTCAAATACACGGTGGAAAATAAAGATGTTGATTATTATTTCTTTCCCCTGCTCTTTTAAAGGAAATGTAGCTGTTTTCAAGACTTTTTTTTTTTTTTTTTTTTTTTAAAATTTTAA
>VXAK01008150.1:15002-37829 GCA_013399435.1 Arenaria interpres
TTTTTTCAAAAAATAGCGCATCTGAAATGTACATGAAGTGACGGAGGATGTTTTGAAAACTAAGTAAACCTGTCAGGAGCTTGCCAAGGCTGCCAACGTAAAGGCAAACAGCTGTACAATGGCAGCGGAGAGGCACTGTGTTGTGTTTAAATACAGCCAGGCAGAAGCCAGTGGATAATGCTCAGTAATGGGTTAATCAATACTTATTATGGTTTTATTGGTTCACTAAAGAGAGAACAGAACCTAGTGAGCACAGAGCCGAAAAATCACTGCATCTGATCTAGATAACATCTTCTCTCCCTTAGGGATTTCCCTATTCAAGAATCCAATTTACCATGCCTGATTGACAAGGATTGGATCCTAGGGAATCACATAACTCTTTTTAGGACCCAATAAAATCCTAATGGATTTGTCTGACCGGTCAGGAGATTCAAGTCTTACTAAACTGAGGGGCTTTGTTGCAATTAGCCTGTATTCTACTTGCAGTTTGAAAAACTAAGCTATTAGGAGTCATTGCTTTCTAAAATGCTGGAGTCGTGCTGGGTTGTGAATGCCAGATCGAGTTACCTTCCTTTGCAAAAGGAGACTTTTACAATGGATCACAAAATTTAGAAAGCTTAATGTTCAATCACATTAAATTGGTGACCCAAATGATGAAAAATAGTATCTTTCAAGTTAAGGGCAATACTTTTTCTTTTGCATCTTAGGCAATTAAAGAGATCCAGCAGATTTCATCCTTTGAAATACATTTTCAAGAATATTTTTTTTGTTTGTTTGTTTTTTTAAACTGACATATTTAACACTTCTAAAAAAGCCCAAAGCAAATAGATGAAGGGATTTGTACTCTAAATCCTTTGTGTCAAATTGTTACTCCTTGTGGAAAACTGCCTGCTAATGCTTCAGTTTGGTTGATATTATCTTTTCTTTTGTTTTATTCCTGTAGATATTCGGATGAAAATGAAGACTGGGTGGAGAGAGGGCGTCTGCTTGTTTCACTCCAAGCCCAACCCTGCTACTCAGTAGCCACAAGGGGGGAAGTTTTGAGAACTGAGATGTCGTGGCAGCCTCTTCCTGGCCAGGAAAAGGAACAGGAATGCCCTAGACTGGATCCCAAATATTGAATATCACAGTCTTGGATTAATGTCTAACTTATAGCAGACCATGCTTGGCCTGCATGGCTCAAGCCAAGGGATTTTTTTGTGCCACAACTGAAATATCTTACGTTTTCTGAGCAGCGAGTTCGTGTGGAGAGGAACTGTCCTGTCAGCTGACTGCCACAAAGACACGTATTAATTTGTCTCCCACATGAGAAAAATAGAAGCTATTTCATACATTGTTTTGTGATGAGAGCCATACAGGACTATTTGCAGAAATTCAGTAGCTGTTAGTTTTCTGTGCCTTTTACAGCATTTATGTAATGAAAAAGTGCTGTATCACTTCATAGATGATCCTCATTTGTGTTGTAGTTCTTGACTGGTTTAGAAAATAACGTAAAGGCAGAAACAGCTATAAAAAAAAATTAGAGGATGCAACAGACACATTAAAGCGATACAAATTTTGATCTATAAAACTTCTTTTGGAAGGAAGGAATGAAGAAATAACAACTACGCTACTTTTTGGATTTTATTCCTTCTTATTCCTTCAAGATGCTGGAATTTGCCAAGAATATTAACACGAATCTGGCAAACATTCAGTGGTTGGCTTCAGATTAACATCATACGTACTCGGCATCCTTGTTATCTCCCAACAACGCTGAAGTACATGGAGTAGGAGGCCTATGAAAAGAGAAAAAAATTAAGTTGCATTATTCTTTACCATGATGCTTTCCTCATTCAGTGGATTAAGGAATAAAGCTCCTCTGAGGTCCTGTTTACAACTTCTTTAGAAAACCCAGCCTATGCTTCACCTGTTTTCACAGATGTTGTTAGACAGATTGAAACTTATTCACTTAATTTTAGCTAAAAATGAGTCATTAAAGAGAATTTAAGCATCTAAGATACTTCTGCAGTGAATGGAGAAAGATGAGCATCTTTGGAAGGTGCTTAATCTCATGCTACAGTCTCTTAAATGTCTTTATGTGGAGAGAACTCACAATGACCAGCTGAAAGTAGAAATAAAAGTTTTAAATGGTTAAAATTGGACTAAGCACATCTCTCCCACAGTCATGAAGGTGTCTGAGGGAGAGGGAATGAAACTGTAGAATTATTTAATCCCCAAAAGATTTTAAATTCTTCTAAACACTGGAACTTTTTTTTGAAGTTCAGATATTTAAATACCTTGTCTCTATCTCTTACAGTTACACTTATGTAGACATCTAATAAAAAATCCTAAGGAATTTCTTTAGAAAATATTCCTCACCCACAGATCAGCTATTTTTCAGGTCATAATGACTGATTTTATGGAAATTTAATGCTGAAGGAAAGTATATATTGGACAGCACTAGAGCCTGAAATTTTATTTATTTAAAGAAAACAGTGTGGTTGATGGCAAGTCAGTTATCCCATATCATCCCCCTATTGTGCCTTGTTTTATGGTAGGTTCTCAATCTTTTATAGTGTGGAACATATTTTAATAGACAGATTACTTAGAGTCTGCCTTCCCTCTCCCAAATCACAGTCACATAGACCACTTCCCTTCTTTTTGATTGCTTGACAGTTCTCCAGTAACTAGACTAATTGTTTCCAATGAAAATTTATGTTAGGAAAGTATGCAGGTCAAATATTCAAAGGTGAATTTTGGCTTGGAATGGCCACCTTGATACGTGGAGCTGGCCTTCATTTTTAGTGGAGAGGTAACCGCTTTCTGAAAATCACCAAATTCCCTACAAATTTTAATGTGCATCTAAGATATGGAATCACTGAATCATTTCAATTGGAAAAGACTTTTAGACCATTGAGTCCGACCATTAACCTTGCACTGCCGTATCCACCATGAAACCTTGTTCCTCAGCACCACATCTGCCTGCCTTTTAAATACCTCCAGGGATGGCGACTCCACTACTTCCCTGGGAAGCCTGTTCCAAGGCTTGAAAACCCTTTCAGTGAAGAATTTTTTCCTAATATCCAATCTGAACCTCCCCTGGCACAGACTGAGGCAGTTTCCTCTTGTCCTGCCACTTGTTACTTGGGAGAGGAGACCTCAGCCAATTGATCCATCTGTAGAGTCTTCCTGCCCTCCAGCAGAGCAACGCTCCCGCCCAACTTGGGGTCATCTGCAATTTTACTGAGAGTGCACTCCACCTCCTTGTCCAGGTCTTTGATAAAGATATTAAACAGAACTGGCCCCAGTACTCAGCTCTGGGGAATACCACTTGTGACCAGACACCAGCTGGATATAACTCCATTCACCACCACTCTCTGGGCCCAGCCTCCAGCCAGTTTTACCCAGCAAAGCGTACCCAGCCATGAATAGCCAGTTTCTCCAGGAGAATGCTGTGGGAAATGGTATCAATGGCTTTACAAAAGTCTCCGTAGACAACATCCGCAGCCTTTCCCTCATCCACCAGGTGGGTCATTTTGTCATAGAAGGAGATCAGGTTTGACAAGCAGGACCTGCCTTTCATAAACTCCTGCTGACTGGGTTGTTCTGTATGTGCCGTGTGATGGTGCTCAAGGTGATCTGAGCCAAAACCTTCCATGGCACCAAGTTTAGAGTGACAGGCCTGTAGTTCCCATATCCTCCTTGTGGCCCTTCTTGTAGGTGGGTGTGACATTCGTTAACATTCAGTCAATTGGACCTCCCCAGTTTGCCAGGGTTGCTGGTAAATGATGGAAAGTGTCTTGGTGAGCACTTCCAGCTCCCTCAGTAACATGGGTCTCCAGACCTCTTTAAAAACTCTTTTTCCATTTCAGAATTGAAAGAAAACTGCAAATTTTAGCAAATTTTTACTTCAACCTTTGAAGTAGAATCATAGAATCATGGAATGGTTTGGGTTGGAAGGGACCTTAAAGATCATGTAGTTCCAATCCCCTGTCATGCACAGGGACACCTCCCACCAGACNTCAGAGGGGCAGAATCACGTCCCGTGACCGGCTGGCCACGCTTCTCTTGACGCAGCCCAGGATGAGGTTGGCTTTCTGGACTTCCAGTGCACATTGCCGGCTCATGTCGAGCTTCTCATCCACCAACACCCCCAAGTTCTCCTCAGGGCTGCTTTCTAACCATTCTCCACCCTACCTGTATTTGTGCCTGGGGTTGCCACGTCCCAGGTGCAAGACCCTGCACTTGGCTTAGTTAAACTTCATGCAATTTGCATGAGCCCACCTCTTCAGCCTGTCCAGGTCCCTCTGGATGGCATCTCTTCCCTCCAGCATGTCGACCGCAGTACTTCATTTAGTTCTCAAAAACCATACTGTAATGCAAAAGTGAACATTACTATAATGCTATTTAAAGCAATTTCTCATACAAAAATGTGTCTGATTTCAGCATTCCCAACCCTTTCAGAATAGCGTTTATTAGACGTGTTGTGGCCAAGTTGTTCCAATTGCCTACACATGTTAGAATTTAATAAAAAGAAAGCAACTAGGTTCCAAACAAAATCCTAATTGTCAAAATTGGACTCCTAAAATATAGTTACAGAGTCTATGAATATTCAAATGTAGTACATAAAGTCTCCTGGATTCTCCGTAGTCCCAAAACACAGTCTGATTTTCCTTGGGTGCCAAATACTGAGATACATTAATTTGGACACTTAACCTTGAATTTCATTTCTTTCCTTAATAGTAACATTTCCTAACATTATTGAAATGCAGCTGTCTGTGACTATGGGACTATTAATTGCTTACTTTTCTTGTTTTCTGGTGTGAAGATGGCATGGATACTGACAATGCATTCTTGGGATATCTTCCTCTATTAGCATTTGAAAATTATTTCAAAGGAATCTAAAGTTTCAGTCAAAAGTGAGCTATTTGTTCTTGTTTTCTGTGATCACTCTGTTCCTTTTTAAAATGTAAGTTTATTCATACACAGTTAAAAAATGGGATTTATTTTGCTTTTCATGACTAGTTGAAAGGGAAAATAATAGTGCTAAACTTACTGGTTGCGAACCAAATTGTAGCCATACATATACAATGTACATTGCACATTTTATAGATATACTTGTGCTTTCTCCTTTTTTTGTGGGGGGGCATATACTTAACACAGTATAGCGTCTTGCTAAGAGAAACAACACAAACGCAGAAGACACTATGCCTTATAAAGTACCCTGCTGTGTTACTCTATTGATGATTCGTTTATTTTTTGTTTGGCTTCTTTAATGACTTTTAGTACAAAGACTCTATGGCCTTTGAAAGTTGTTCCATACGTTTCATTGCCTTTTACTTGAAGACTTCTTCCCACTTTGTTATAGTAATAAATAAATCCACTTAACAGCAACTTAAGCAAAAAAGTAAAATCTTCCTTTTTTCTGCCTCTTAAACTTAAGCTGCCACGTCTCCTTTGAGTGCCTCTACCTGCTAAATGAATGGTATTAGGAAAAAATATGTATCAATGTTGCAAAAAGGAAAGTTCAATTTTAAGGTCTTTTTTCTCATGCCAAAGCACAGGTGCTTCAGATACACATAATTATAGGAGTAATTAAAGTTATTACCTTACCTGTTTATTCAAGGACACAAGGACTTCTAATGGGAACAAATCAAGATATAAAGACTTGCTGTCAATTAGGCTTGAAGGCTTGAGGAAATAATGAAGGACATTTGGAGTTGGGTTTCAGCTCTTTACAATAACTAAAATAGTAATTCAGCACCTCTTGCTTTTCCTGGCACCATCCCAACAGTTCAGGAGAAGAAAGACAAGAAGATTACCCGGGTAACGTGATCTTAAGGTACCTGAGAATAATGGTGTGGCCACGTCTATGGCCGAGCTCACTGCCAGCAGAAGATGGGGCTGCTACAAATATAAGCCCCATCAACGTGAGAACAACAAATCTCTTCAGCTTCTTGTGACGGACCCTGTTGATGCGGCGCAGGACACGGGAGGAGAGCTGAAATGTGACCCTGCTGTGGACAGAGTCCTTGTCTTCGTAAAACGGCACGACGTGGCCGGTGCCGCTCTCACAGAGATGTCATTTAGGACTGACAGTGCATCGAAAATATGCTTCTGCTGCATGTTTTCTTTCTCCGTTAAAGTAAGGAGAGAGGAACTATGGCAACTATAGGGCGAGACAAGTGATTTACTGAGCTTCTATGCTTCTTTTATCATTAGCTCTACCATTTCGAACCTAGCGGGTTGAAAAGAGGTACGTAACGCTGACTGGGAAAATTCCTCCTAGGGTGCTTATTGGCTTTAATAGAGCAGTGTGTATGCACATAGCTCAGGAGAGACAACTGCAGAGGTTGTTTGTATATTACCAGCCAACTGAAAATATCAAATGTGCGTCACTTAATGAATTGGATTAGTCACACATTTTAAATATTCTGTTCTTCTTGTCTGGTTTCATTACATATATTTTACAGCAAATTATTAGGAATGTGGCTTGATAAGTTGGAAGAGAGCATATTTCAGTTAGAGCCATTATATTTTGCTTCTTCTGGCTTGATAGCTCCCAATATTAAAGAAAACACAGAGCCCCTTCTAAAAAGTAACTGCTTATACCAGGGAAAATTAAATAACAGACAGGAAATACTTAAAGGAAATACTTATATTTTCCTTTTTGGTCTGATAGATACAGGTCTGCAAAGAGAGGAAAACATTAAATTGGGATAACGGTCTCTTTACTATTGCGTGTGTCCCATAAATAAAGAAACAGGTTTCATATGGCCAGCGCAGCGGGAATTTACAGCAGCAGGTGCGTGATCCCTGGTTAGAGTCTGTTCACACCAAGGCGAAGCACCAGCATATGGCTGATTGGAGCCAGGACTAGAACATGGGATTTCTTTACAGTAAGTCTGATATTTTTTGCCAGGAAAAATAGTTTTAGACATAGGTGCTTCACAAGCTACGCATTTTTAATGTGATTGAGGGGGGTTGGTCTCACTGGCCAAGCCATCCCACAGGGCTAAGTTCCGATGACTTCCATTCCTACGCTTATTTTCCCAGCCCATGATGTCCCTTAAGAAGCCATCAGGAAACAAATGGGGTCTAGATGTTAATTTAAAGCCAGGACCTTGCAAACAGATCCATTCACACATGTCCCATTGATTTCATTAACTTTGCAAGATGCAGAATTCAGGCCCAAAGGGTTATGTTAATTCTGTATAGGGACTTTGAGGAAGCTCTCCAAGATTAGGGGAGGTGTGAAATAGGTTTCCTCCTTCAATATGCCAAAGCTCTTCTGATGTTGTCTGGGTCACACTAAAGAAGATTAGAACCTCAGGGAAAATTTTAGGAAAGCGTTTTATTTACAGATAATTCTCCTTATCTTTTATTTATTTTCTCTTTTCCTGCCACTCCGCTCTTTTGTTAAAAGAAACATCAGCAAAACCACAGACTCTTTTGTAGTTTCCTTCTGATTACTCCCTACCCAATGTCCTAATCCTCTATTTATTACATCACAAGTGGTTATTATAGAAATTACTGAGGTTATAAGCAAGGTTATGATTTTAGCGGTGGAACAAGCAGTATAAAAAAATGGGCATTAGGTAAATACGTAACCCTTGTGGGATTTATAATTTGTTCATGAACCAGTAATTTCTCTTTTAAAGTCAAGAGGTTTCATATAAATACAGTCACACTTGCAACATCTACTCCAGGACAAACACTATCCCATGGTCTTCCCATTGAATCACTGGTTTTGATTCCAATTTCCATAGCAACAGAGGCCCGTCTCTTCTGAAGTGGCAAAGAAATGCTAGTGGAATTTTCACATTATTCAAAATTCAAAGACTTCTCCACTGTGAGGGGAGGTAACAAGGAGTTATTAAGGGAAAGCCTGAAACTTGGCAAACCTACAGACAGCTAAATACAAACTTCCTACTTTAACTACTCAATTTATCAAGCTAAGGCCTAAAATACAGATGCTCAAACGTACAACTAGGCATCACTCCGTTTACTGTCGACAGGAGGCCACTTCTCCAGGAAGTGTCTGTAAATGAGCAATAGTGAGCACAAGGCACAAAGCAGCTGATCCCATGTCACACTGCTGATAGACATGAGCATAACACAGCTTTGTCCCTTTGCGATCACAGTGTCATAGAAGGTTTGGATTGGAAGGGGCCTTAAAGACCATCAAGTTCCAAACACCCTGCCATGGGCAGGGACACCTCCCACTAGACCAGGTTACTCAAAGCCCCATCCAGCCTGCTAAGGAGAAGGTTAGACTTAGAAGTCACGCATTCTGGCTCCCGAGTCATGTGTGCGCACATAGGAAGGGCTAAAATCCAGGACTACTGCTTTTTGGACAAGTACACTTGTTTGTGTAGTTTGAAACGTTCCCTAAGCTGAAGAATGAGCTTCATAATGCCTAAGTCCCTTCTGGGATCTCCTGCAGGTGCCCAGCAGCTTCCTCAGCACATGTTCCACCACACATCAGTGCAGAGAGAGACGCAGGTTGAGCAAAGGCATGGCTAGAGTTTTAGATGCTTCTGGAGGCAGAAGAAGTAGGCTCTCCATGACATTTACTTTCTTACTATGACTAATTTAGATTATCATTTCCTTCAGGCAGGGATCTATCACTGTTTATTTTAGAGTGAGACTTTCCACACACCGTAAGGCTCTAACATTCTCGAAGTGGGAGTAGAAAACAGAATATATATATATCTGGCATTTCAGGGAAAATTGCTTCTGAATACCTTATTTTCTGTTGTTAGCTAAGGAGTCAAAAATCTCCCTCTGAAGTCAATAAGAGAAGCTTGCATGAGTAATGATCACACCTGGACTATCTACTAGAGACATGTATAGCTCATCTTTTTTTTTTCTAAGGAGGTTCTTCTTTACCTCTGTCTAATATATTTGGTTCACTGTATTTTTCCTTTGTGTACCAGTATATTATTCCTTTTTGTATATGTACAAATAACGTCAGTACACTCATAGTGACTCAAGCATCTGAAAGTGTTTAAAAAATCCCTTGCATTGCACAATATCTGTCTTATGACAATGAACATAGCACTGTCATTATTGATACAGTTAGCAAAAATAAATACATATACTCTGAAAATTTTATCATTTTGCTTGAAGTCCTCTTTCCAAAGCGATTGTGCTAGTTCAATAACTGTCTTCTCTCAGACCAGCTCACCTTCATTTGTTTAATAGAGTGAATGAATTCCACTCCTTCTAGGAAAAGTCTCTCTTTGTGAAAATACCAAATTATTGGCACTATATACCTCCTTGATGACACCTATTCCCACTTAAGTGCCACAGAAAGAGAGTGGAGGGTAGTAAGACATGAAGTCCAGGGGCACTCATAGCAGACATCATGACAAATTATGTAGCATCAAGCACCTGGGAAACCCAGGATGATTGTTTGGAGTGTCAAAATATCTGCAGACTGTAACAGGAAAGTGCTGCCTGCTTTCTCACTTTGTTTTTTAAATATTCCATGCACTCTTTGAAGGCAGTCCCATGACAGCAGACAACAAACTGAACTTCAAAGAAATAATGGATTCTGACACAGTGCATGATTTTTTTTTCACTTTCCTTGAATTTTCACTCTCCAGTTTTACACTTTCCTGGAGCAAGAGGCAATCTGCCAAAAGGGCACAACTTGAACTGGTCAACAACTGGGTCTCAGAATTCCCTTTCATGTTGCAGAACTGAAAGCGATAGACAGTATGTTCTTTTTCATTATAAAAGTCCTCTTGTGCATGGAAAAGTAGAGGGGACAAATAGAAAATGCCTTTCCCATGTGTTTCCCTTGCTGGCCTGCTAGTGGTGAGACACCACGTTCGTTACCATCATGATCTAGAATCTCTTTTTTTTAACCTATTGACCCTAATTTTCTTTTTCTAATAAGCAAACAAGAATTTGCTGGCCACAAGAAAAAACGTATTTAAAATAAAATAGGGAAAACGGGCAGTCAGATCATTGCTGGGCACCCCCAGAAGTGTCCCAGTTGCTCATACATGGACTGAATCTTGTGAAGTGCTAAACACTGCACCTCTGTTGGCCTCACGCTGCAAAGACAGCTCTCTAGGAAATGTGGACCATAGAATCACAGAATGGTTTGGGTTGGAAAGGATTTTAAAGATCATCTTGTTCCAAACCCCTGCCCTGGGCAGAGACACCTCCCACCAGACCAGGTTGCTCTAAGCCCCATCCAGCCTGGCCTTGACCCCTCCGGGGATGGGGCAGCCACAGCTTCTCTGGGCAAGAGAAAAACCTATCATGTTTCCTACTGCAGTAGATCAGGGATTAAAGATCAATATAAGCAGCTTTGACGCTTCAAAGTCATTTGCCTAAAGACGTACGACAGAGCCAGGAGAAGAATGGAGTTTGTCACATACACATCTCTCCTGGAGAGAAGGCTGAAGTGCCCTCTCACACCGTGCAATGTGCCCCGAGCGCAGATTTCATTACCCAAGGGCGAGTGGCCTCTACAAGGCAGCAGTTCCCACTCCTTCCCCAATGCAGGGGAGTGAGTAATGTCTGGCTCCGACCCCTGCCCTGACATCCTGACCAGCACAGCCCGGCTGGTACAGGGAGAAGAAATCATCTGTACCAGGTAAAAGGCTAATGCAGTTTATTTTCTTCCTGGAGCAAGGGGTAATCAGGGACTATATTGTGACTCTCCAAGTCACGGTTCAGTCCCCGAGCTCCGGAGACAGGCAGAGAACAACTGCCGGGGATAATTCAGCAGCATGGCCCCATGAAAACAAGGTGTTAAATACAGAACAGAACGACACATTTTTAAGGACAGGGAAAAAAATACTGAAAAATGTGCAGAGGACACGTGCAAAATGGTGCAGCCTATTTTCTTTTGGGTGACTTTTCCCCCTTTGTAACTACAGCGTACCCTTCCTCACCCGTGTTCCTGAATTGTCCCAGGCTATTATCACCAACACTGATCATTTCTACTATTGCACTGATAGTAAGTTTCAGTAATTATTTTTCTAATTAAATTGTCCACTTAATGTTGCTATTTTGTTCCAAATTGTATAACAAAACTCTTGCAAATGCTGATTTTCAGCCATTGGAATGTACAAACTAATTGCCTGATTTTTTTTTTATCATGTTGTGGGACCAAGAATGGTCACTGCAAGTTTTGCTGGAGTGATATCTTGGATGAGAGGTATAAATCTGAATTTCTAGACTTGATGATACCATCCTGCAAATGTTCCTAAATGCAAATTGTTACTCACTGAAGTTGTCCTAGTGCATTTATTGAGAATGCTTGGAGGACTGTAGACTACTTGTTTCATAAACATATCGTAAGACCTGGCCAATATACATAAGGCAATATCATATCAAACAGAGGAAATTCTGTATGAGATAGACATATCCCCTCAGGGTAACGATCATTCGAGGGTGTCCTAATTCTTCTATTTTTTGCACTCTGAAGAAGGTACGGGGAGGTTTAGCAAGTGCCCAGTGCCAGGCCTGGCTTTACTGGTGTGGATTAGGGATCAGGCAGGGAGTTTCCTTCTCTGACATCACTTTATTGCAGTTTTCAAACAGACACTTCACACTTGGTGCAAGCACCAACCATAATTTCTGTCACGATTCGTTAAAATCCAGCAAACCCTCCTAAGGCTACTGCCAAAACTTCAGCAGTTAATATTCAAAACATGAAAATCTAGGCTTGGATTCTAATTTGCTACTGATGCAATATTAAAGCAATATATGTGTAAAATATTAATGCTGTATTTGTTCTGAATTTATTTTATTTAATTTTTTACACACGGATAAAACCCTTGCGGCCTTAAAACAACATGTCTCATTTTCAAGGATGTCCTGGGGGGCAAATAGACAAGGAATATACACAGAGCTTGGCAACCTGAACAATAGCGCGGCAGAGGAACTGTGCTGAAAGATATATTCTTTCATGAGCAATAAGGGTTTTGCTGATAAAAATAAAAATGTCGTCTTATCTGTTTGACCAGTTGATAGGATATAATTTCTAATACTACACCCTTGAACCCATCCATAGAAGAAGAAGCCTGGAGAAAACTTGGAGATAAGGTCCTTCACTTATTCCTTCAGTATCGAGAAAAACTCAGTCTTACTTTTCTGACAGAGCCTTCCTTTGCAATAATCAGATTAAGTCATGCATGAGAAGTTTTGTGCGTGCTAATTGTTCTGAAATTTTGTGGTAATTCTGGCTTCATCTGTGATGCTGTACAAGTCTGAAGGTTTAAAACTAAAAAAAAACCCTAAGTCTTATACTCAGAATTAGATTAATTAACAATGTATTTGTGCAGTTCAGAAAAAGTTCTTGTAAGCATCATTTTTTAATTTTCTCCCCACAAATACGCAGATGGGATACGCTGTGCCGTATTTGATTTTTGGGCACAGCCTGCTCAACATTCATCACACTCAGTCCCACTGAACCCTGACATTATTTAGAGATTTGGAGAGAAATAAAAAGAAACTTTTTTTTTGTCTGTGTCTCTGTGTCCAGTGTTCAGCTACACCCAGTACCTGCAATCACTAAAGTTCACAACTATGAGTTCCTGGAACAGTAGTGGTGACAAAAATAATGAACTGCATTTTAAATGGGTTTTAATAAGGTTATGAAAAAGATTATATGATGTGGCTTCCTGGGATACCAGAGCCCTGAAACAGATGATCCCAGTGATCCCTCCCAGACCCATGTTCTTAAATTTGAAAGGCTTTTTGACTTTAGTATTTGAGTTGCTAAGCTCTGTAAAAAACCTAATATTGCTTCATTATCTTAAATTCTTTCTTTTCTTCATGCAGGGGACTACACTCTGATTTGTACACAAACACCACTGTAACGTGGGTTATAATGATGCGGTTATAAAAGGCACTTTTATAATGTATGAAAAAAGGGCTCTAATCTCATATTCTAAACTAAACATGATAAAAACACGTGGAAAACTACTTGGGATATGAGGACTCAAGTTCTGCACAAAATTTTCAAAGTGGCAGAGTTACAAAAAATCAGATGCATTTAAGATACCATTCATCATCTTGCAAATTAAACCAGGAGTCATCTTGAATTCTTACTTGCCTGTCAGTTCCTGAGGTACCCAAGATATAACATTAATGTTGTGAATGTCCTAAGCAATTTTTATTCCATTTGCAGTGCAAATAAGTAGGTGGTTTATTTGGAGTTCTTTAGGATATGGACAAGCATTGAGCTTTCTACCCTCAGGATATTAATAGCAACAGTATTCCTTGTTCAATGCAGCTAAATTTTACTCTTCACTTCCATATTTGCACCCTTTTTTTGAGAAAGAGAGATAGTAGCTAACGGAAACACTTTTTTAAGTGGCAGGTTTCATGTCCTGCTTTCCCTCAAAGCTGCCTTCATAGAGATAAATAGGCAGTTTCACAAGGAGGATTGTCTGAAAGACTCAGAATATGTATCATCTACTGGGACACGCTAAGTCTCAGTCATAAGCAAGGGGAAAAAAACCAAGGAGATAGTTCTGGACCTAACCGGAGACCACTCATCTCGAGATTGCTGTTGTGAGAAAGTAAAGAATGAGCAAGGAATAAAATAAGAGGAAAGTTTAAACCTCAGGTTGCACAGGTTTAGCATAAAAAGTGTCCTATGTAAGCAGAGTTGGATCATACATAGGAAACAAAAAATGAACAACTATTTAGCTATTTGAATTCAAAGAGAACAAAAGAGAGTAGTGGGACTCAATCTATATTGAAAAAGTAATCTAAATCTGTCCCACAAACTAAGCTCACCTCTTGCTTCAGTTTGCAATGAGTGTGTCAATGCTGAATGTGAAGAAGATTCACTAGTGAATTAAGAAAACGCAAAAGAAAATTCAAGCATCTGAAGCAGAAACAAAGACCTGGTGGCTTAATGAGCTAAAATCAAATCAGATTGCATGATGTCATTGCAGAAATCTGAAAGAGCTTCCATATGAAATTGCAAGATCTTGTATTAAATCTTTTAAATAAATCTATCAACTCTGCTGTTTTAGTGCAACACAGAAAATGTAATTTCTTAATTTGAGAAAAGGCAATGAAAAGAATCAAAGCGTTGTTGTAGAGTCTCCCAGATTTAATTCCCATTTTATGTAAGGCCTTAGAATGAAATGCACAAAAAGTAGGATCTTAAGCAGCAAGAGTTATAATAAAGTTCACACCACCATGTGTTTGTGTATCACTGTTGTATTCGGAAGCCATAATAATCCCCATGGAATTAATCTGAGTGGTTGTGGTGGGTTAACCTTGGCTGGCTGCCGCCTTCCCCCCCAGCTGCTCTCCCACTCCCTCTCAACAGGGCAGAGGGGTAGGAAATAAGACGGAACAGCTCATGGGTCAAGATAAACACAGGAAGATCAGTGAGTAATTACCATCATGGTCAAAACACACTTGACTTGGGTAAAATTAATCTAATTTATTGTTAATTAAAAATAGAGTTGGGTGGTCAGGGACACAGACAAAACTAAAACCGATTTCCACATCACACCTCCATCTTCCCAGGCTCAACCTCACTCCTTCATTCCCAAATCTTCTACCTCCTCCATCCCTACTCCAAGTGGTGTAGGTGGGATGGGGAATGTGTGCTGTGGGCAGTTTATAACAGTTCCTCTCTGCCAGAACTTTGCTGCATAAAAACAATACAAAGATTTTCGCCTGTTTTAAAAAATCTGGCAACGACTTACGGCTTATTTTTTATAATACTAAGTATCTAAAGACAGAGAAATCAAGTCGAATTTGGTGCTGCAGTAAATATTATTTTTAAAATCCCAATATTGTTGCTTGTTTTGTTGCTGTTTAAGAGAAACACTTCTTGTTACAAACATATCATTTGCAAAAATTTCCTTCCTTTACTGCTTGGTGCCTTATTGTGTTAAGGCTTGCATTAAAGGATGAAAAATTCTGTTTTAATCTTCTTAAACATCTAACAAGAAATGAAAGATTATTTTCACCACTAAAATTTTCATAAAAAACCCCCATAAAACCAAACCCCAAATGTACCCTCACATTTAAAGCCAGTGGCTGTAATTATGTTTGAATACTGAAAACAAATATCAAATTTCTGTATTAAATTATCCTGACTGATGATAATAGTAAATAATTTTTGATTCATCTTAGAACAAATAAGAGAAGCGAGTTTATAACAAACACTTGAAAACTGCTGAGGCTATATTTTAACCACTGATAAGTACTGAACTGGATTAGTATGAGCCTTAGAAAAATGTATTCATACAGAGGAAAAATTGTTAAATTGTTTATTTCATCACTAGATTTTTTGTTTCGATAACCTTTTTTTCTGTTCCTGTGTGGGTGTACACAATTTTTGTTGGCGTGGTTTAGAAGGCTAACCATTGGCTATGAAAGAGCTCAATAAATCAATAGCAATTGTTATGATAACAAGAAGTGGGAGACGGTGGAACAGCAGTTGTAGCATTATGCATAAGCAGAGCCATGACTTGCTTGGGTCTATTAAGCTAGTATTTATCTATGATTACATAAGGAATTTAGTCATAGAGATGGAAGTTGGCAATTATGATCTAATAATCAACTTACTATTCCATAAAGATATAATAAAGGTAAAAAGAATCAATCTATATCTTTGCACAGTTACAAATACCTCTACAAACAAGACTGATGTGTCTTTTTCATTTGTCACGTAAAAAATGAAACTGTACAATATAGATCAATGTATAGCAATAGGGAAGTGGTATGAGAATATGAAGCAAACTCAGTACTCCTGAAATACATTAAGCTGAAAACCAAGTAGAATGAAGGCAAATTTCTGAAGGAGTGGTTACTTGCCACTTCTGCTCACAGTTTTATCAACCTCCTCTGATGAGAGCTCCTATGGTAGGGACAGGACAGGTCATCCTCCAGGACAGGTCATCCTCCAGGACAGTTCTCAATATTCCATCTAAACATGAGAAGGAACTTCTTTCCTGTGAGGGTGGCAGAGCCCTGGAACAGGCTGCCCAGAGAGGTGGTGGAGTCTCCTTCTTTGGAGACATTCCAAACCCACCTGGACACATACCTGACCAACCGGCTCTGGGTGACTCTGTTCTGGCAGAAGAGTTGGAGGAGATGATCTCCAGAGGTCTCTTCCAACCCCATATCATTCTGTGATTTTGTGATTCTGTGATTCTTGAGGTGGCCTTTTGAGCTGCTGAAAACATCTGAGAGATACCTGTTGTGTATGAATGAGACCACGTACAGTAGATCTCTACATGGATGCTACCCCACACTCCACATACGTGCAAGAGCACTTTTTGGTTATTGCATTACAGCATCTTAATGAATTCGTTATACCCAAATCCCAGTAAAAGTGATACAGATTGTTCACTTGTCTCTTCTTGGGCTGAAGAAGACAGAATTGTTTTACTGTAAAAAGGTTTGCCAGTAAAAGTAGACATTGATGTACCAGAGATGAACTGTTATGCTATGATTTATCTTTTGATATCATAGAATCATAGAATGGTTTGGGTTGGAAGGGACCTTAACAATCATCTAGTTCCAACCCCCCTGCCCTGGGCAGGAACACCTCCCACCAGACCAGGTTGCTCAAAGCCCCATCCAGCCTGTCTTGAACTCCTCCAGGGATGGGGCAGCCACAGCTTCTCTGACCATGTGAGAAGTAAACTGATAGCTCTTTAAGTACTAAAGAGAAAGTTTTGTGTTAAACATTTATCCAACTCAGACTTTTAAATAATTATTATTGTGCATTGCCATTCATTAATGTAACACCAATGGAAAACACAACAAAATGTTTCTTCCAGAAGATTGATCTTAAAAACTCCACAAAACCTATGCATGTATCCAGATTTAAACACAGTTACAAAATCACAAGGCTGAATTTGTAATTGCTTTTGAAAAAAAATCCCAGAATACTACAAATAAGTTGCATTCAATGAAACTGAGGAGATAAGTCTAAACAGATAGAAAAGGATAGGCTTTTTTGCACAGCAAGTAGTAAACTTCAGAACCTCCTGACACAGGTGGTTCTGGTGGCAAAGAGATCCAGCACATGCAAAGAGAGCGGTGAGAAGGTGGTAAGGTACTGGCTAGGGTTATACAACTCACGCAGTGACAGTGGATGGTTGAAAACTCCAAGGGAAAAGCACTGTGGAGACCAACATGGTTCATGCTGTCTACCTACACACACTCTTGTATTGCCACTGCTAAAAATTAATAGTCACTAAATTAATTAAAATTAATACAGGGCATTTCTTGCACTCTTAATCACTTGTTCTTATACTACATAATTGTCTCTGGAGACATTCTAAACCCTTCTGGACACGTTCCTATGCAACCTACTCTGGGTGACCCTGGTCTGGCAGAGGGTTGGACATGACAATCTCCAGTGGTTCCTTCCAACCCATATAATTCTCTTATTCTATGATCAACATGTCTGTCCTTTCCAAGTTTTAAAGTAAACAAGCATGTTATTTTTTTCTCTAACTGGACTTTAAACTCTTATAGGCCTTTGACTTCCTCCTCTGGACCTTTTGGACCTTGCTTAAACCTTAAGATCCCAGTTCTGATGTGGGGACATTTCAAAAATTAGGGGAAAATGCAGTCCAGTCGTTCCATCTTTTCCCCTCAAACCTCTTACATTTTGAAATTTGTCGAGAATCCAAGCTTCAGAGACATGGAGGGCATCACAGAGATACAAATAGTAAAAGAGAGAGACAACTTGTTATGCAAAGACACTCTGCTGTCAGAGCTTTTCCATAAATTTGAATTTTGAATGAGGTTTTCAGACCAAAATGTGAACATGGAGAAAAAGGAGGAGAATTCTGTGTTTCCTCCTTTCCTCTTTTCCCTTATTTTCCACATAGTCTAAGGTTAATTGTTTGCATCTTCACCTCTTTTTAAAGTAAGTTTTCAAAAGTCACCTATCACCTGTAGTATCACAAGGCAATCTGGAGGGTAATTTAGAGGATAAACAAAGACATTGTTGAAGACCTTTGTATGCCTACAAACAATCTGGCAAAAGAAAACTGTGAGACTTGGAAAAATTTCATGCAAAAAGTAAGGACTAGAAAGGAGGGCTGAGACCATAATTTCATTTCAGTAGCATAGGACAGTATTATCATTTCCACCCACCAGTAGACTCTTTTTCACCTTGCTAGATATCTTTTTCACTCCTTCCAGTCCCTAAAGGGGCCTACAGGAGAGATGGGGAGGGACTCTTGATCAGGGAGTGGAGAGACAGGACGAGGGGGAACAGTTTTAAACTGAAAAAAGGGAGATTTAGATTAGATCTCAGGAGGAAATTCTTTGCTGTGAGGGTGGTGAGACCCTGACACAGGTTGCCCAGAGAAGCTGTGGATGCCCCATCCTTGGAGGTGGATAGGCCTTTGAGCAACCTGGTCTGGTGGGAGGTGTCCCTGCCTGTGACAGGGGGTGGGACTGAGTGGTCTTGAAGGTCCCTTCCAACCAAACCATTCTGAGGTTCTATGGTTCTGTATAATCTGCCCTGTGGTTGCACTGGAGTAAGGTGGAGAGGAGCCTGTCACACATAAAAAAACTTGTACTCAACCTGTCATTCAACTTCCTTCTGTATCTTTCTGGAGAGACCTTAGTTCTCTGCTTTTTTGTGTGTGTGCATTGAAAGTTATACTGCCTCATCGTACTCCAGAGGCATATAAAGCATTCTCAATTTTCTTTGCAGCCTGTTTAGGTTGAGAGTGTGTACAAACATTTGCAGGGCTTTTTGCATGAAGATCACCAATAAAAAGACTGGGCCCAGCATTAGTTTCTGGATAACTTTCATCTCAATGCCCTTCTTTTGAGAACAGTTCATCTTCCGTTTGCTCGTTTTGCAACCACCCGTTTCCACCTTACATCTCCTGTACTAACCCCTGTCCTTACCATCTTAACAAATAATTTTGAAAGTGGCACCGTACCAAATACTGTTCTGAAGTCATGACAGATTAGATCTGCCGCATTTCCCTTGTCTGGAGGATCAGTTATCTTATCAAGAAAGCTATTGGGTTAGTCTGGCATGATCTGCCTTTGGTGAACCCAAGATGCATTTTATCCCATTTTCTATCTACTTCCTTTTCTAGTTATTAAGAGAAAGTTATATCGGACTTGATGTGCACTTTGATTAGTTTCATAGTTAGCTGTCTCACACCTTGAAATACACCTAAGAATATACCTGCTGATAATGTAAATATACAGTACCTTTCTTTGACTTTAATAAAGTAAATCTTGAATATGACAGATTGCGTGTGACTCCTCACATGCATTTACACAATATGATGCTAAGTTACTGAAGAAATACGAAGCCTTGAAACTATCATAAAATAGAAAATATAGGCGAATTTGAAATAAAATACTTTATTGTGTTAATGACAGACTGCTTGCTTCTGCATGTAAAGACCTCAAAATAAAGAATTAAATTGCTGATGGTTAACCTGATTATGTCTTTTCCCTGTTTTGAAGTGCTTACTCATGCTTACTGCAACATTCTTTAATCAAAAAGCTATATAGAAATCTTGTTTCTTTCTTTCAAATGGTTTTCTCATGACTTCAGCAGTGAGAATAGTGATTCAAGTCCCAAAGCACGGTTGCCTCATGACATTTTAGACTCTCCAGTGGATCCGAGCCAGCTCTAGCAACCATTCTGAGAGGTCTCCTGTCATATCTACAAGGTTGTGTGCCTTGGTGCAGCAGGGATCCTGTATGTTCAGCCACCAGAATCATGCCAAAAACATGGGACATTCCGAATAAATTATAAAAATTAAAAAGTTATTGTAATTAATAAAACGCAGTCACACAGACTGCTGATACTTGGTATACGAACTTTTAGAACAGACATCGTTATAGGTCAAGTAATAGAAATGGGCACATAAATTGTTTGTTTATTTCTGGAAGATCTCATATTAAGGTTTAACATACTTTTAAAGAAGGCATGGGGAAACTCTCATCTATTTGCAATGGGCAACAAAGCAATAACTTCCACCTTACTGCTATTATGCTATCACCCTGACAAAAAAAAAACAAGAAGAATTTTTAAAAAAGGCAAATATGAAATAAAATAAATACTCCTAAAATGTTGTAAGACTTGAAAAGCATGGGACCTCCATTTGGGAAAGGCTGTATGACATGTTTGAATGATTCATTTAAGGTATTAATAGCAAAGCCATCCATGTCCATCTCAACTGCCATTACAGGGTACAGAGTAGAAGGCACTGTAATTAGCAATGAGAGCTGTGGTAGCTGCATACTGGGTAATTTTCAACGAGAATGTTAATTTTCTGCCTGTACTTTATCCCTTTATATGCAATGTTTAAGTACCCATTTTAAACAACATTATTTTTCTGAACAGAATTTTACCATTTTACATCAAGAGCCAAATCCTCAGATTCTCTGAATAGATCTAACTTTCCTGAAATCAGGGGAGTTATTCACCTTAAAAGTCCCACCTTTTTTTCTGGAAATAAACAAAAAAAAAAGAATAAAAAAGGAACTTTTTCTTTAGTCTCATTTATATCTCCAATATAAATAAAATAATTGCAAATATGCTGTTCCATAATAAATTTGAAACTGCTCAAATTATATCCATGATAACATAAAGTTTTGAGTTCTTTGTTATTCCCTTCCCTTCCCTTCCCTTCCCTTCCCTTCCCTTTGAGACTTTTCAGTTGAAAAACACAGAATGTACTCACTTCTAGGAAGAAACTAGACTTAATACATCATTATCTAATTTTTCTGTATCTGATTTTCCTGGTGCTTTTTACTGTAGAATCCTTTGAGTTGACATCAAAGTAAATTGTACAAAGTCAGTGTCCTCTAAAAGAGCAAAAGTAGGAGAAAGACCCATGTGTGGCGTACTTAATTATCATGTTCATCATCTTAGCAGTCATGATAATAAGAAAACAACATTACATCATCCCAGAAATGGGTCAATATTGAAAACTGCATAGTCATGTGTGCGTATATATACATATATGTGTATGTGTGTACGCACAGCATATACAGCTACACTGTGATTGGAAAGTCAGTTCTGCTGTGATAAGAGTTAGGTCTCTTTTGTCACTATGGTAAAACTGCAAGTTTGGACCTAATAAGTAGAACCATAAAATAGATTCTATTGGCTGGGGCAATTTTCATATTTAACATTCCACTTTGTGTATAGAAAGAAACTGAAATGTGCAGTAATACCTGAGATCTTCACTTCTTGCACCTTAAAGAACATAATGTTAAAATACTGAAAGTAGATAATAAGCAGCTTCTGTAATAGTTACAGGGATTCATAAAAATTACTCATTAATTAAGACACTATAAGAATGATTAGAAATGCTTAATAGGCTAACAGCAAAGACATTTTAAAAATCAACAAAAACTCTTTAGACATAGTTTTCATTGTTCCATTATTTGTCAGCTGTTTATTTAGACTATGAGTCTGTGGAATCTTATAGTAATATCTAATTCTCTATGAATAGGCCTACTCTTTCCACGTGAGAGTATTCATATGCATAAAAATAAGCTTCTACCTAATAGCACTGACAGGTGAATAGGAATGACTGCCTGTGATGGATGGTGAAGTTAATGCACCCACAAAAACCCCTAGCATAAGTTAAGTGTTTATTTAAGTTGGATCTAGTTGATCTGTTGCAGTGGGGAGAGCAGACCGAACAGCAAGCGCTGCTGAAACGGTAGAAATAGTACTTTAGGAGGGATTTAGTTATTTGAGATACAACGCTATACTATGGAATCGTGGGTTCACAGCATATTTCAGGTTGGAAAGGACATCAAGAAGTATCTAGTCCACCCTTTTGGTCAAAGCAGGGTCATTTGTAGATCAGACCAGTTTGTTCATGTCTTTGCCCAGTCTTTGTCTAAGCCTCCAAGGACGGAGGTGGCTCAAACCCGTTCCGGCGCTTGACTGTAGTCACAAGGAAAAAGTTTTCCTTATGACCAGCTTGAACTTCTCTTGTTTCTACTCATGCTGGTTGTCTTTTGTCCTCCCAGCCTGCGGCTCAGTAAATGGTCTGGCATTGCGTTCCAAGGTGTTGACACACTTGTGCCCCTGCTGAAGTCACTCTGGTCATTCAAGGTAAGCTCAGTCCAAGTAATTCAAACACAGTCTCTCTGCCAAGTCAGGTGGTGAAGAGGAATCCTCTGCTAACCTTACTCTTTATCATTCAAGGGAAGCCTACATGGTACAGTGGAGAGATTCTTGTATGGATATATAACCTAGCATGAAATGCTCCAAGATACTGGAAGCTGTGTCACTTGTAACTTCAGCGGTAGAAGCTTGGCTGATGTACTGGATTGACCGAGAACTTGCCTTTTCTGAAAGGGAGAAACTGTAAAGGTTTAAAATCCACTCTTTTGTGGTGAGGTTTATATATTGGAACTAATTATTCAGATTCTCCCAAATACTAGCCTTTTTTATCTTACAGAAAGCAATCTGTTTTTCTAGTTATTGTTTGTTTGATTATTTGTTATAATATTCTTATGTTTATTACCTTACTAATATGTTCTGTTGTTCACAAACAGAGAAGGACTTGTGGTGATGTGGTGGTTTGAGGTTGTTTTGGGTATGGCGATCATGAAATGATAGAGTTTTTGATTCTCAGAGAAAGAGAAGAGCTGCCACCTTGGACTTCTGGAGGGCAGACTTTGACCTGTTTAGGACCCCAATCGACAGAGTCTCTTGGGAGGCAGTTCTGAAAGGCAACAGGGTCCAGAAAGGCTGGACATTCTTCTAGAGGCTGAACATTCTTCTAGAAGGAAATCTTTAAGGTGCAGGAGCAGGCTCATGTGCCATAAAACCAATCAACAGGGAAGAAAATCTGCCTGGTTGAACAAAGAGCTTTT
>VXAK01008151.1:0-24434 GCA_013399435.1 Arenaria interpres
ATTCTATGATTCTATGATATGGTGGGCTGTGCCTAGCAGGAGCACTTTACTGTCAGAAAAAAAGCTGGTACAGAAGTCAGCATGCTGAAACCATCCCCTCCCCAAAACCCCAAGCACCTATGTGGTTTTCCAACATAGGTGGTGGTCCATGGTTGGGTAACAGCCAGAGGTTCACACCCAGAGCAATACTGCCCTGCTTTCCCAGGCAAAGGGGATTTCTATGAGAATTGCTGTCTTCTACCTGCTTTTGAGGTAATACCAAGCACAAGGAAGAAGAAGCAATCTCAGTTTCTGGAGAGAAAGGTTCCTGAGAGGTGAGCACTTTTGAGCAGGGCTGGATGTACAAAGCTGACACAATGCCCCCAAGTTCAGCTGCATCCACACTCTCCTAAAATCAGCCTAAAACCACAACCTCAAATCTCTTGTCATCCAGTCCAGAGTCTAAGCATTACTTTGCTCTTAGGGTAGAAAGAGACTTGGAACTTAGTCTTAAGTTGGCTGCAAGAAAAACATGCCAGAACTGCAAAGTCAGCCCTAGTCGATGGCAGACAACAGAGCCTACAACTAAACAGAAAGACACCTCTCCTTCCCAGTGAAGACACAGCCATACCCTGAAATGGCTGCTTTCAGGCTATTGGTGCAAGAGGACAGCCTGTTACTGCTTTCAGACCATGGAACAGGGTTCCCTCCCTTGCATCCATGGGTTTGCCCACACAGTTGGTGATTGCTCAGCTCTCTAGTCCATCCAGATCTCCCCATAAGGCCTCTCTGCTCTTGAGGGAGTCCACAGCTCCTCCTAACGTAGTATCATCAGCAAACGGACATTCAACTCCTGCATCCAGATCATTTATAAAAACAAGAAAGAGCACTGGCCCTAAAATTGAGCCCTGGGGAACCCCACTGGTGACTGGCCGCCTTTGATCCCGACTCGTCAGCCAGTTGTTCACCCATGGTATTATAGACATCTCTAGCTGTGATAGGGTACTGTGAGAGACAGTATCAAAAGTTTTGCTAAAATCCAACCCCCCCCGTCTGTTGGCTTCCCTTGGTCAGCTAGATGGGTGACCTTGTTATAAAAGGAAATTAATTTAACTAAACAGGACTTTTTCCTCGTGACCCTGTGCTGGCAATGAGCAGTTGTGTAAACTTGTCACTTCAGAACATTCTCATGCAGTTTACTTACCTACAGGTGTAAATGCTTATTAGATTTTTATTCTTTTCAGGACTTTCATCAGAATCTTCATTTGCAATTAATATTGAACTACTTTATTATTGAAAAACTATACTAGTCTAGCTGCTGCTTTGAAAAAGAGGCTTCTTCTCTCATTTCTAGCCATGATCTGAGAGCCAAGGTATTAAACTGAATCAATACACATTCTGTGATATATTGTGATGCTCCCATAGATGCACATCAGGTCTCTGCGTAATATGAACGTTGACACCCTTTTATCACTAAAATCATGTGTCCATTGAGTTGTTACGCAGTTTTAAATGGCTAGAGATGACTGCTCATCGCTTTACTTTTACTTCTATTACTACAGCTTCACTTATCAAACAGATGTGTGAAACATTGCCTGTATTTTTAGCCAACATTATGTTGGCGATNCTTGAGGTATTTTGCATTGTGGTCATAGTAAAATCTGATACTCAGCGAATTGTTCACCCATGGTATTATGGACATCTCTAGCTGTGATAGGGTACTGTGAGAGACGATATCAAAAGTTTTGCTAAAATTCAAAACCCCCACATCTATTGGCTTCCCTTGGTCAACTAGATGGGTGACCTTGTCATAAAAGGAAATTAAGTTAATTAAACAGGACTTTCTCTTAATGAACCCATGCTGGCTATGACCAATGACTGCATTGTCACTTGAGTGTTTATTAATAACTCCCAGAATAACCTTCTCCATAATTTTACCAGGTGCTTCACTGAGACTGAGAAGCCTGTAATTGCCAGGGTCTTCCTTCTTGCCCTTCTTGAAAGTTGGGACATTTGCAGCTTCCAGTTGACTGTTACATCTCTAGACTGCCAAGACCATTGAAAAATGATGGAGAGGTGCCACAATGATATCAGCCAGCTCTTTCAGTACCCTGGGATGAATCCCATCGGGCCCCATGGATTTATATGCATCTAGCTGGAGCAGAAAGTCTCAAAGTCTCAAAGAAGTTCAGAGTCAGCTGGGATTTTATCATTGCCCTGGTCATGGTTTTCCAACACAGGGCTCCAGGGCTCCCAGGGCCCATCATCAACGTTAAAGACAGAGCAGAAGGTGGCATTAAACGTATCTGCTTTGTCTACGTCCCTATTTGTGAGGTGACCGACCTCATCAAGTAATTGACCAATGTTATCTCCAATCCTCCTTTTGCTGTTAACATATTTCAGAAAGCCCTTTTTGTTGTCCTTCACAGTGCTGGCCAGCTTGAACTCTAGTTTGGCCTTGGCTGCATGAATTTTCTCCCTATAGTGGCAAACAGCATCTCTGAAGTCCTGCTGTGACACCTGTCCTTGCTTCCTATGTCCCTACACTTCCTTCTCCACTTAAGTTCTGGAAGACCCCTGCTTATTCAAGCCAGCCTTTTGCTCCTCTTGTTTGACTTCTGATGCTTTGGAATTGCCTGCTCCTGTGCTTTTAAGAGGTGGCCTTTAAAAAGCAATCAGCATTCATGGATCCCAATACCTTCAAAAGCAGATTCCTGGGGGACCTTGCTGACTAGTTCCTTCAGCAGCCTGAAAACACATCCAGGGTTATTTCAGGGTCTTATTTCCGTAGATACCAGTTTCACTACAAGCATGAAAACTTCCTAAGATTGATAATAACACAATGAGACACAACATTATTTTTCTTCTTACTGGTTTTGTGTTTTTTATTCAGACAGACTATGGCCTTCAGATATTACTGCAATAAAAACCACAGCAATGCCGTGACCTGACAGCTCAGTTTTCCATGTGAATCACAGAACTTTCTCACCTATTTCAAAAGAATAAGAGGACAAGTGTACATGATACTTTCCCGGCTTATATTCTTCTGGACAACTGTTTTCAGCACAGGGAGCTTCCTGAAGTTGTGGTTCACTTTTTTAATAGCCCTAACAGATGTCTCTTCTAGGTGCTGTCTTGTACCCACAGTGTCCCTTGGAAAGGAGTTTGGCGAGTTTACACCCGAGGTATGACAAGTTGCCTCCTTTCGTTTATTCTGGAGTTGATCCCAGCAGTGTAATTTAATGATCCCTCATTCTTATATAGTCAGTCACTTTTCAGTTTCTTCAGACCACTGGGGATTTGGTGGAACTCTACCACATGCCCTCCCAAAGAACTGTTTCTCCAAACTGAGGCGCCCCAGCCTACGTCATTTATCATTGCTCATAGGGAAGCTGTTCCAGATCTCTGATCATTCCTCGTCCTTTGTTGAACCTTCTCCCATTCTGCTGCATCCTTTTAGAGATGTGGGACCAGAACTGCACAATGTATGCAGGCTGATGGCAGTGATATCCTCTATTTTATGCTGTTTAGTAGAGGCGATCTTTTGGTGGTAGAGAGGATGCTGCTAATGAAAGTAAATGCTTAATAAAAGTAGCTTCTTGTAGAAGAGCCTGCCACGGTGTCTTGCTTGAGCAACTATATGTTCAGTGACATAGCCTGTCATGTTCTGATACCTCCAAAGTCACTGCATAGATGCATTATAATTAACCTTAGTGATCCACCATTATCCAAACAGCAGTCTTTTCTTTGTTGGTTTGTTGTTTTTTTTTTCCTTTTTCTAGAGGCTTCCTAATTCTGTTTTACCCCATGGCCATGTGATTAAGAGTGAAGTTGAGGAAATTACGCTCAGCTCCTTCTGACAGGAAGAGAGGCCACATTCTCTCAGGGCAAACGGGGCATTAAGCCTCCTCGTAGGCCTGTGGAAAATGGAATTTCCACCTGCCGCAGGTGGTTTCAAAAGCAGAGATAGAAAAAGAATCAGTATGGTTTTTCAGCTGCTGCCCCCAGCAGTGATAATTCAGTTTGTCACTATGACTTGGGGAGGGGAACAAAAAAACATTAAGCCTTTCCAGCTGACTGAGCATTGCAGAACGCATCCATTGAAGGTGTGGAGTGCTTGAAAACATGTGATGCTGTTTGCTGTGCAGTATTCACGGACGGCTATTTTATTTCTTCTCTCCGCAGTGAGTTCATTCCACCTAGTGCATGAATTTCTTAGCAACATTCATCCTACAGCTCACCCAACTCCCTACTAGGCACAGCTGATAATCTGGTTTCTAGAAGAAAAAAAAATCCCCAATTATACTTTAAAACTAAGAGGGGTGAGTAATCTCTTTAATGTAAGCCATGGTACTATCTGAAACGATAATTTCTTTAGCTCAGAGGGAAACCAGGGCTGTCCATTCCCTCTTTCTTCTCCTCTGTGTTTCAAACTGCATGAAGAAACTCACTACCCATGGCTCCCACACCTCTCTGCTCTGCTCATTTCAGACCTGACCGTGCTGCAACCATTTCTCATTTCACTATTTTAATGCTCCCTTTTTCCTCACAAAAAGTTCATATTAACCCAGTTTCTTTGAAAAAGAAAAATGATCTTTCATGCAAATCTATGAGGTGCTAATTAGCAGCCATGGCTGGGTGTTTGCAGCAGACATGATTCTCCTGTCTGCAAAGCCTTATCGTTGTAGAGAATAGACTAGACTAGACTAGACTAGAATAGAATAGAATAGAATTTTCAGTTGGAAGGGACCTACAATGATAATGTAGTCCAACTGCCTGACCAATTCAAGGTTGACCAAAAGTGGCATGACCAAAGCAGGTTATTAAGCGCCTTGTCCAAATGCGTCTTCAGCATGGACAGGTTTGGAGCATTGACCACCTCTCTAGGAAGCCTGTTCCAGTATTTGACCACCCTCTCTGTAAAGAAACTCTTCCTGATACCCAGTCTGAACATCCCCCGGCACAGCTTTGAACCATTCCCACATGTCCTGTCCCTGGTTCCCTGGGAAAGGAGCTCAGCACCTCCCTCTCCATGTTCCCTCCTCAGGAAGCTTATAGGGAGCAATGAGGTTGCCCCTCAGCCTCCTTTTCTCCAAACAAGATGAGCTCAGAGTCCTCAGCTGCTCCTCACAGGACATGCCTTACAGTGCAGATGAGAACGCAACGCTGTGTTAGGAAACTGGAAGTTTGCCCTGCTGGGTTCCTTGTCTGCTCTCTTTATACACAAAAATGAGTTCCAAAGACCCCTCCCATTTCACGGCTGTCCCACAGCCTTTTGTTGGTGCAGCTTCATTAATGTGCAGGACAGGTACTGGGATTGTTCTGGCTAAGGAGAGGGAAACCTGCACTCAACATCATATCTTGGATTAACTTTGCTCTGTGTGTGTAGTAACACCAGGAAACACTACAAGCCAGCAGTGTGCCCTTGTGGTGATAAAGGCCAACTACATACTGGGCTACATTAGCCAAAATGTCAAGAAACCTGATTATTCCTCACTATTTGATACTGTTGAGGCTGCACCTGGAGTATCGTGCACAATTTTGGGTTCTCCAGGATAAAAGATATCTAGCAGTGTACCACTAAGGCCATCAAGGGGCTGGAGCATATCATGGGTTTCTTTTGTCTAGGGCATCAGTTGTCTGCAGGAGGATGTCTCAGGGATGCACAGTGGAAGGACAGGGGCAAGGGAAGTTACAATTGGAAATGAGAAAAAATTCTTCCCCATGAAAGCAGTGCAGTCCTGAGATGCCCTTTCAAGAAGAGAAGGCCTGTAGAGAAGTCCTTGTGTCCATGTGTTTGAAACCAAGACGTTTAGCTCAAAAGCGAAGTTCTTTCCCACCACAGAGCTTTCCTGTGCAATTACTATCTGTTGTAAGGAAGGCTGCAAACACCATTTCATTGTCATAAAGACCCATCAGTGTCTTTCATCTTGGTGGAAAGACTGGCAGGACCCTCTCCCCGGCACTGGAGCTGGAAGCAGCTCAGATATAGGTAGAGAGGTGCAGCAGTCCTTACCAGCAGGAGCAGTGGAGGAGAAGGAGGAAAACGTTGGCTTTCTATTTATTAATTCCTTGCCTGAGTCCTTCAGCCCCCAGGATACAATGAATTCTGCCCAATAAAACCTGAACATACTTTTTTTTTTTTGGCATGACAGATAGATAACAACCCTTCTGAACATGTTATACTCGGGCAACATCCTACTACAAAATTATCTAGAATGACCCCAGTCCCCTTGAGGCAAGACCCATCTCTCTGCTGTGTCTAGATCACACCAAACACCCCCCGACTATACATCTTCAAAAAAATTGTAATAATACGCAAGGAATGTATATTGGGAGGTAGAAGTAACATCTGTGTTGGGATGCAGGGGCTTTTCTCCAGGCTTTCTAAATCAGCAGGGATTGCTGAAAGCCCTTTAGCTACATTCATGTACCTGCCTGATCCAGGAATGACGGTAAAGAAGTCCAGTTTATTGGGGCTTGCAATCCAAAGTTCGTCTCTGCCTCCTTGCTCGTGGCTGGGCAGAAGGGGAACAGCTTTCCCTGTGCAAGACTGAACATTAAGATTGAAGAACTGCTGCTGTGTTCAGAGATATTTTCTGTAGCAGAGCTTTGCTATGACTGATGCTATGTATTAAAACCGATTAGTATTCACAGCAGAACAGATGTGGAAGTTCGGAGCAAAACTGACATGAAAAATACAATCGAAAAAACCCCATAATTTTTAAATGCTGCTCTTTGATTCCCTCCCCCTTCTTCTCCCACCAAGTGTTAGTTCTACGCTTTTGATTGAGATCCCAACCACCGCCTCGGAGGAGCGCAAACAAACGATCTTGAGTTAAATCCCTTCTGCCAGGCAGCACAGCCAAAAGCAGTGAGCATGGTCCTGCCCTTTGCCAAGGCGCCGGGGGGGCTCTGGGTGGAGAGCAGGGGCAGGAGGGAATGAGGGGTGCAGAAGGTACGGCATGCCTCATGCTGCTGGGTTATGGAGGGGCAGCAGCATTTTCTTCCCTTCTTTCTGCCTGAGGGAGGCCCAGGACGGCTCCGCTTCCCGAGGCTGACAACATTAAATGCAGCTATTTCCCTTGGGGCGCGACAAATTAATTTCTGCAAAAAAATGAAGCGAAAGAAAAACATTTCTCTGTGCAACACCAAACACGGCGACATTGCAGGGCAAAGCTGGAGCTCTCCCTGCAGTGAGCTGGTGGGGATGGTCCTCCCAGAGCCCCCACTGCAACATCCCCGGGATCACAAATCCCATTCTGCAAGCAAAGCCAAGGATGCTGAACAGGATACAGGAGGCAGAGCAAGCTCCATCTCCACCTTCAAACAGAGGAGTTTCCTCCAGAAAAGTTCATTAGCACTTGAGAAACCTCTGCTCTCATCAAAAGTTTTTATTAATACCACCTAATTATTTTATTATGATTGTAAAAGCCGGAGCCAGCGGTCGGAGGCTTTGTGCTCGGCCATGTCAGCTGGGAGAGGCATCCGTACTTGGCAACCAAAGCATATGCTTTTTTATTGTTATTCAGGTAGGTTTTTCAACTCTCCTTTATAATATTTTCCTCCTCGAGCTTCCAGAAGCCACTGCTCAGCAGGAGGGGGTTGTGACAATGTCCCCAGGCACAGCCTGGCAGGCACAAATTGGTGTGGGAGTGGGTTCAGGACAAGGCACAAAGACCAGGCTAAAAGGATTACAACCTGACTACGTGACAAGTATAACTCACTGCTGCTTAGTGGTGTTATCAACGCCGATAACAATTTCAGATGACCAGGAGACTACCTGGAATTACATATAATTAGATACATGTGTGTATAATAAATGTATAATAGAGTACATAATAAAAGCAATGGGCCATTTAGTTAACTTACACAGCAAATATACCCCATTCAAAGAAGTGCATTTTAAGTGCATTTAAGAAGTGCTGGACAGACAATTTCCACCATGCAGGAAATGCTAATGCTTCAATACTCAGTTTAATTATGAAGTGGAAAGAAAAGGCAACATTTCAACATTGCTTCTGGAAGATGAATTCATTCCCCCTCCCACCCAAATTCTTTCAACTGCCTTGAAGGCGTGGATGTGCAAAAGTCACGTCATGGTTTTATCGCCTAAACAAGGTAATGGAGTGTGGGTTATGGAATACATTAGTCTCAATGAAGAATATAATATATTGCTGCAGTCATATCAAACCCATATTAATCAAAGGATCACATACAACTTTATTTATACAAAAGGAGAAAGGCGGAGGAATTGGGGGAGGGATAACTGCTCCTTCCTTAAAATCTCCTTTGCATAGAAATGTTCTGTTTTCTCTGGTTACAGCCTTACTCTGTGCGTTTTTGATCCACAAGCACTTTCAGAAGGGAAAAAAAACCCCAAACGTTTTTCCTAATTCCCAGGCCCCTCTGCTGGTGTGCTAGCAAGGGACACCAGAGTGGGAAGGGTGAAGGGGATGCTGTGGTCAAGAGGGACGTTTCCACCTCTGGCTGTGCCAGGGAGCAGTGGTGGAACACCGGCTGTGCAGCCTGGCCCTGGGCAGATTGAGTGATGGGCTCTGAGCCCTGCTTCTTTGAAGGCTGATGAAAAGCTGGAGAAAATCCAGAAAAGGACAACAAGATTCGGCCAGTGGCTGGAGATGATACTTCATGAGGAAAGAGAGCTTGTTCTGCTCCAATTATTGAGGAGTGTGAGGTAAATGGATTTAGTGCGTGCAGCCTCCAGGGGATACAAATGTTGAAAGGGGACTTTTTTTTTAACTGAATGGGGGAAGAAATGGCTAACGTTTCTGGCAGTGTCTTGGGATTGGGCCTCAGGGTTTGCTTTACCCAATAACAGGTTATTGAGACCAATGCAAAGCGAATGCATTTGGCTGGCTGAGTGCTGTGGGGACAGGAGGTCCCACTGAGTGGTGCCCCATGTCCCAGCTCTTGGAGGAGAAGAAGAACCGGAGAGCTGGGATGTGGGGGAGACACCCTGCAATGGGCAAGCTGGGGGTGGAAGACAGGTGAAAGGACCCAATGGCACTGTGCCTCACCATGGCAGTGTCGGCCCCTCTGCCTCCACACCAGGACACCCAGGAGCAGTGGTGAGCAATACCAAGACCACGAGATGGATGCCATGACTCTGCGCAGAAAGCGCAGCCATTTTTGCAGGCCTCCAAGAGGTGGCTGGAATGTGAGCCCCAGAAAAGCAGAGATTTGACATCTGGGGCTGCCATCTCATGCTCCTAGATCTAAATTCACTTAGAAGAATCCCTTCTTCAGCCATATCTGGTGGACTATGCTCTTGTACCTGCTCTGGCTGGGGTGCTGGAGGTCCCAGGCTGGGAGTCAGCCTCTTACCATAGATACAAGCAAACATCTTGTCACCTGGAACAGCAGCACCGTAAACCATCATGAACAGGCTATCATTTTTCTTCTCCCACTCTTTTAACTTAGTACAGAGCTCTGTATTGATTTTCTTGTGTTGGCAAATCCTGAACTGCCATGGGGTACTTGGAGTGGGAAGGGAGGGTGTGAGAAAACTCCCATCTGAGTTCCCATGAGAATGCTTCCCAGTTCATGTCCCTCTTCCCTGGCACTGCTCAATGAGGGTGCCAGACCTGCTCTACTGAGTTAGAGATTTGAGAGGCAACCTCTTGGTACTGCACGCTGCAAGCAAACCTGGCTTCAGCCAAAGAGGGGCAGGACCTGCCTGTGAATGACTAAAATGTGGCTCCTTGATTTTTTAATGCCTTTTCTAAGTCTCTGTGCACCACTCCATTTTCCCCATCCCACCTCAGCCTTCTAAACCTAAGTAGATTTAAACGACAGCCTCAGGCCACTGCTTGTGTTTTAAACCCATTATGTAATGCTTAGATACCATGATGACAAGTGCATTTTAGATTTGGATAAATACACCAGAATCACGTTCTTCTGCTATGCAAGGTGTCCTTGAAAAGCTTATGTTCTTTAGCCTTTCTCTCTGAATAAGACTGCCACCTCTTCCCCTTTTGCACCAGAGCAGTGTTTTGCAGCCTATAAGCACAAGGCAGCTCTACAAGATTGCAAAAAAGAGCAAGCCCATTTCCAGGAAGCATGGAGGTACTTGCACTGGAAAATGTCACAAGATCCACAAATTGAGAAAACTAGATGCCAGCTTAGTTTGCAGCTACGAATATGCAAGGAGGGAGAATCTATTGTAGTCTTTGCAATGGTGTTCAATATCTTAAGTTAAATGCCCATCAGTTAACAGGAGGAAGAGACGTCTAAGAACATTTCCCTGAAGCGACTATAAATATAATTGGCTGTAATTGTGAAGCCCTTTCTACTGCGATAGTGGCTTAAAATGGCTTTAGTCTACCTGAGAACTAGGTTAATGGATTTTGGCTTTAGCTCACATATCAGTTTTCAAAGAGCTGCTAGATTATCATATTTATTTGGGTTATCCAGAGGTGGATGAGGACCCCACTGTGCTTCGTGCTGTGTGAGGACAGAAGCACCCCAGGGCAAAAAACCACTCCAGACGCAAAGAGGCCAGCGTCTCAATGCACTGCTTGTCCTCCTATGAAACTGATTCCTCTTCCCTTGAAACATGGCTGGAGTGGGCAAGGAAGGTGGCAAGGCATTACTCTTTTTATTAAGAACGCAGGGAGAATATCCATAGCCAATGGATACACTGTTGTGTAACGATGATCCAGATGACATCTTGTGGCTAAGCTTTTGTCAATGCACTGCTTTGATTTAATAGGGCACAATCTGTTTAGCTGGAGCATTTGGCTTCTAGGTATATGAGCCTGGGAAATATCTGAATGTTAACCTCCACATTTCTGTCTGCTTTCTAAACTTGTCTGAATGCTCAAATACATGCTTGAAGATGCCTGTTCTTATTCCAGATGGCATCTCATTGGAAACAGTCATGCCCAATGTGTGCAGATAGGCTGTGATGTGCGGAAATGTTTACTAGGCAACCATAGGTCATTTGGCTCCTCCGGCTGCTGCTGAGGGTCCAGCATTGCTCCTCCTAACCAAAGGGAGACGCTCAGCTTCTCCACTCAGCTCCCGTGAGGCTGTGGACAGACACATTCAGGGATGCACATTGCTGGTGGTGGCCATCAGGCACATCTGGATCACTACGTATCACAGGGGACTAGGTGTAGAACGTGATGGGAAGGTATTTGCTCCATGGGCAACACATCCAAAATCTATCTCAGTAGACTTTCCACTACCAGGGTGCATTTGATACGTGATAGGAGCAAGTCATATTGGGGCAGGTGAGCACACAAAAGCCCACCTTGTGCTGGAGGTGCAAGGTCTCTACCCCACACGTGTGACCATGAGGCTAACAGACCGGAGCTTCCTGGCTTGACATAGACTGTAAAGTTCCACATTACTAAAGTTTAGGGCTTCTCCTGGGTGACCGGAAGATGTGGGAAACAAATTTAATTGACTTTCCATAGAGTATGCACTCCCAGTGGCTCCAGGAGCATTTGAACAATATCTGCTCTGAAAGCCCCTGAGCTCTGGGCACAGCCTACCCCACGCATGGATGAGTAGCCACCTCTGCATTGTAATTACTCCTGTGCCAAGAGTAATATATCAGACCGTTTAAGAAGGCAGCTAGGGATTCCCCTGGATTTCAGCATGCTTTGAAATTAAGTTTCGGGTAACTCAGGTTTACGCATTTTTTCCATTCTTAGGGGTAATTACAGGAAAAGTGTAACAAGAGTGATTTGCCCCAGGTATTTGAACTCAACTATTTTTATAATACCAGATATTTCCATGTCTTACCCGGGGTCAGATTTGTTCAGGTCATTATGGCCTGACCTTGGCACATTCCAAGATTTTTTCCCCTATTATTATTATTTCCTTCTCTGCTGTTTAAAGAAATTCTCCATCCACTTTAACAGACCACTCAGTTAGAAAAGTTGGACATATTTTAAGAGCTATGTGGCCAGGAGGGTTTTTCCAAAGCGCTCAGGTATCTGCTAGAAGTGTTCCAGCAATATAGCTGTCAACATGGAAAAATGCTAACAGCAAAATGCTAAGATGAAAATTTAAGATATATAGAGGGGAAGATATTAATTTTCTGATTCACTGACAGAGGTCCTTGCTCAGTCTCTCTCTTGTGGAAATGTTATTGAGTGAGAAACGTTACCAGCTGAGACAAAACCATGTGGGATTTGCTCCGTTTCTTTCTTTGCCTTGAAAAATAGTGGGAAAATAACTTAATGGACCCTGACTGCTGCAGCAGGATCTGACCATCTCCTGCATGAGGCTCCTGCTGTGGAGACCACCAGCCTGGGACTGCGCAGGAGTGTGGGATGGGAGTGGGGGGCTCCGCCAGGTCCCCAGCTCAGCTCATGGTTCCCGGGCAGTGGGGAGCTGCGTGCCTTTGCTATCAGGGGATAAATCTGCTGCCATCGCTAGGTTTGCCCGGTATCCAGCGAGTGCAGCAGCAGACTGCCCTCCCAGCTCATCTCATCTTGGGTCTTGTTTGCTCCCCTCCCTGCCTTGGCTCCCCAAAACATTTTCACTCTCTGCAGGCTCACCATCTGTTGGAGCTATTCTTCTGTGCATGGGGATGAAGATGATGGTTTTTTAGTTCTCCCCGTGGACTGTCTCCAGGAAGGGCAAGGAGCTGAAACTGTAATTCAGCCCAATTTCATCCCTGAGTTGGAAACTCAGGCAGCCTTTATTGCTCTCTGTTCTTCTTTATGATTTAAGCCTGGATCTTGTAATGGTAAATACAGGTCACAGTTCCTTTCTTTTTGGCTTAGAAAGTATTCTACCAGTAACAAGCTAATGTTATCACCTGGATCTTGAGATCATTAATATTGTTATTGGTTATATATCTATATATAATTATCATAATAATTCTTAATTTATGCTCGTGCAGCATTGAAGGTCAAGCAAAACCTAGCAGCATAAAACAAACAGTTGCTCTTCTGAGACCCCAGCTGCACAATCGAACTCTGATTTACTGTCAACATCCAGCCTGAAATTTTACCCCTGGCGAGTGCTTGGCTGTGGACCTAGGAGTTAGATGGAAGCCTACTCAGTGCAGCTTTGCTGAGCTGCTAACACCGATTCTGTAATGCAAACTGGGTGAGCTGTTTTGAAATCAGGGTGTCAGTGCAGGAGAGGCTTGCCAGCCCATCAGAGCTAGAAGAGCCTGACATGGTCCAGGCAAGGAGTAGGCAAGGATTGTAACTCATCCCTTGCTCTAAGCCACTGGCTTTGGTCTTGCTTTCCTTGGGGCTGATTGAGCCCATGCAAATTTGTCTTGTGAATCACACCTACATTTTTTTATTAATTTCCAAATTGCATATACGACAGAGTGAAAAAATCATATGCAGCAGTATGATCCAAGAAGCCCCCTGGGTTTGCCAAACAAAAATCAATTTTCTACCTACAGAAAATGCATAAGAAAGAGTGATGGTCTCAGACCTGCACACACTGAGGAGGCAGGAGTCATTCAGGACTCAACACGCAGGCACAGGGCCTTGGGTGGCAGAAGGAAGTGGGATGGTGAGCAGTGAAAAGGTATTGCACCTCCCGAGAGACCCTCAGGTCCCTGCTCAGACCTCCAAGGTACATGGAACGTGTCCCACAGCTCTCTCACCCTGTGAAGGCATATGTACAACTGCAGGGTCACAAAGGTCTGGGGCTCAAAGGTTTGTCTGCGTAATGTTCTCCCGGTGCAGGATCTTGCTTTCTCCTTACTGCTCTCATTTTCTAGTGCCCTGTATGAGATTTATGGCCCCCAAACAGATGAGATTCAGCTCTGTGCCATCCCTCCTCTTAACTCAGAACAGCTGCTGGGGCTTGCAGCAACATGAGCCACACCACAGCTCTCTGTAGCCTCTGCAGCCCACGTATGGTCTTGGTGGCACATGGACACATGGCCAGCCCAGCCTTGTCCTTCCAGATCCCAGCAATATCACGCACAGTGGTAGCCTCTACTAATTCTCCAAATGCTACGATCAGTTTTGAGGTCCTCACGATAAGAAGGACATTGAGCTGGGGGCTGCAATCTCTCAGGTGCAGGTACCATAGAGCTGCAGCAGGACACCCTTAGGCATCCTTCAAAGTGGTGACAGTGAGTGGAAGAACCTACTTCAGGAGGCTAAGACACCACAATTAAAGTGAAGCAATTACAGCAATGGTTCTGATTTCAAACCAGCTTCAAAATTAATTCTCATTGATTTTAGTTTTACCAATCAATCACGGAGAGGCAGTGGGGTCGAAGAATTGGTGGTGAGATGAAATCAGTGTCCATCAAATGGACAGAGCCACAATAAATTACCTATTAATGTCAGCAAGCTAAAAATGTCAGTGATTAACCAGAGAGAGTGCAAATGGGAGCTGTGAAATGAGAGTCACAGTAGCAGGGCAGCCAGTTATTAATGCGATGTGGCAGCAATCAGAATGGCCTTATTGTATTAAGGCACTCCCTCGCGTGTGGATTGTGTTAGCTGACTTGTCAATGACATATTAAAAAAAAAAAACAAAAAACCACAAGAAAAAACCCCACAAAACAAACAAACAAGCTTCATTTTAGAGACTGCGGGTTGTAACAGACAAGGTACAAGCACAACTGCTTCAGATGTGACCCTAGTTCAAGCTGCTGTTGTGACGTATGAGCCCACCCGTGTTAGCCCATGGAGGGAATTGGCAGGCTTGGTTGTCACTGGAGCCATCGTGTCCTTAAAAAGGCTCAGGTTTCAGCATCCCAATGAGTTTATTTTCCATGGGAAACTGTATTTAACCTCTTTTCTGGCTTGTTCTGGTAGGACGGGACCTTGTTCATTTTAACAGAAACTACCACGAGTGCTGTTTCTCTGTGAAGGCGCATCAAAGAAGGTGGGAAGAATAGTGCCAATGAGCTGCACGGGACAGCTTTCCCGCATGGGAGGTGCCAGTCCCTTCTCACTGCTGTTCCCAGCTCACCAGAGCCACCGGGGGATAGTCCTTTCACGTTCCCCACGTGTTGCCATCCAGCAGCCCCTTCATTGCAGATCCATGGAGCCCATGGAATAAAGCAACAGCAAGGAATGGCTGCAGGAATCTTCTTCAGCTGCAATCAGAAACATCCCCGTTAACCTCCTCTAGCCAGACCCAGGGAGGTGGGGAATCCAACATGGCCAATTTTCAGCTTTTTAACACAAGGTATTTCATTTTCTCTGATGTTTTAAGACTTTTCCAGACAAATAAGTACACTCTGATGGGAACAGCCAACCACGACTACTAATTAGCACTGTGAGGAAGAACATTTTTCTCCTATGGTGGGATTGGGATAATGTAATCTATTACAAGCAAAAAGGGTACATTAACTAATCGAGGTGAGAAATGACTGTAGAGTTATTTATTAGCTGTAGGTGTTACACAAGCAGAGCAAGAGTTGCACCAAGTCCAGATCCAACTGCTAGAAAACTGTTTAAGCCATTGCAAACAGCAATGCAATCTGCTTTTTTTTTTCTTTTTTTTTTTAATAGCAGATAACGGACTGAATGCCTTACAATCATACAGAACATTCAAGAGCCGTTGCATTGAAGTGATGCAGAGAAGGCCTTTGACGGGGAAAGGAGGCAGACACGTTTCGAATCTCATCTGCCATGGGATTACCAGGTTCTGCATCTCCCATCAGTCTCGCTCAGGCAGAGAGACTGAGGGAGCCCGACTCCCACCCGCAGCTGTGCCGGTTCGCTGCCAGCCCCCACAGAGACAGCTCTCTCAGCCACGCGTTCGAGGGAGGAGAAATCACAGTGCTCGACTGGAAAAAGTGCTCTGGAGAGGAGCGAGGGAAGGAAGCACCAGGTGGAGGAGCAGAGTAGGGCATGAATCCTTGTGAAAGGCTGGCAAGGGGAGAGAGAGACAAATAACAGGGAGGGATGGGGCTTGCTGGGCTTCTCATGGCTTTCACCTTGCCACAGCAGCTGGTGATGGTAAGCAGCCCATAGAAACGCAGGAAAATCAGGGTCACGTGGCCCTTTGGATGTGCTTTGGGATGTATTATGGCTTTGGGAGGAACAGACGAGCTCAAAGCTGTGTGCTGCAGGAGCAAGCAGGGCAAGGTCAGCACCCAAGGCCCAAAGGCACATGTTATTCCTGCGGGCAGATGGGGCGCTGCAACAAGTGGACATACAAATCTAGTCACCTCACGATGTTCCTAGCTCCTTAGCAAATGGAAAATTTCCCTGAACATGACTATCCAGAGAGCAAGAACGCTGCTTTTTCCAGCTTGTACCTAAGAAGGAGTGTTGCTGCCTCTCCTCTGTTCCTTCCCTCCCAGGCCTTCCTCTGAGGCTCAGCTGCACGTTGACTCAAGCAGTGGTTGTGGGGTGGGTTGTCGTTTGGGTGGGCTCTCCTTTGGCTCCCTGGGGACTGGCCAGTGCAGTCGTGGGAAGAAGCAAGAAACAAATGGCTCAAACCATATCCCAGACCCCAGTCTCCTGTAGGTCGGTAATGGCTTTGCAGAAGTGCTTTCGGATGAAAGTGGCCCTTCACAAAGAAACAGTTTGACTTGGAATTAATATAGAAACTAAGAGAGAAAAACCCTGCACCTTTATTGTTGGATTTTTGTGTTTAATGCCTGAAATTTAACTGCACAGAAGCAGGTTTTGGCTGCCTGCAGGCTTTTTAGATATAGCGTGGAAACAGGCTTTCTTTCTCATGAGGTCACGATGCACACCACATGGTGTTAACAAGAACAGCTTCCCCTGCTCCTCAGCCCAGCTGTGCATTAGTACCTTTTCCCTAACCAGGGCAAGATGTCAAACTCCTATACCTCTCTCAACAATTGCCAAGACTAGCATTTCTAATAATATCCAGCCTTGAATTTTTGATGGCAGATTTCAGGGGGATTTAATATTACAGCTTGGTTGTCAGATAAAGCTAAACCCTTAAACAAAATATTCCTGCTGTCTTAAACCTTTCTGAAATGCTCTCGGAAATGTGCACTGTGTATTTTTCTCAGTATTTTTCATTACATGAAGAAGTTACTCAGCCTTCCTGCAACAGCAGGTAATAGAGATTTATTGTGTTTGGTGGCTATTAATAGTCGTAGCATGTTATCACACAGAGCAACCATGAGCTGTCACAGTACGTAACAAACGGAAAAACAGTGTAAATGGTGACACATTAAATGAGAAAACAAGGCTCCATAACTCCTAGCTATAGTCTGGTTCCCGTAGCAGAGAGCAGGCTAGCTCAGAGGAGCCTTTCATCATTTCTTTCCTTTCTTTGACGTGATATAGGTTTAAAACTTATCATAGTGACAGGAACCCTTTGCTAATTAAACCACTTTGAAAAAAAATTAAACCACTTGTTTGTCCTGTATTTCTAGTCCCCTCCCCGAGCGGGTTGGCAGCACACGGCAAGCTTTTCGCTCCTCAGTTCTCTTACACAGTTTCTTTGTGTGAAGCCTCAGACTGAATCAGTGCTGAAGGTTATCTGCTCGGAGGTCTGGTTCCCCGGGCAGATAAAAGAGGAAAGAAACTGCAGGGAATTTTCCTATTATCCTGCTACATGAAGATGAAGAAGCACAAATGGGCCAACTTCCCAGAAAAAGCTGCAGTGCACAGAGAGATTTTGCAGGCTCGCTGTTACTAAATTTGTCATGTTGTAGGGCTGTCAATAGACGCCAAAATTGTCATGACATGACCTATTGCTACAAATCTTCCAGATAGAAAGCACAGGTAAGCTTCCTCAAGACCAGATCACTAACTCCAAAAGTTTTTACTATTTAGTAAAATTTTTCAGCGTTATTTTGACAGAAATGCATTCTGGGGTGAAAGGTGATCTTCCCTACTTCCAAATGGCTCTTGGGTGTAGTGTACTTTGCCAGGCTTTCCTTGTAATACAAGCAGAGGCTTTTTCATGTACGAGAGCTGTTTCAGATCTGTAGAATATAGAAGCTGCACTCAGAAATTTTGAATTTAAAATTTTATCAGAGTTTCTGAGGTCCTTTTGGTAGCACAGAGGAACATCATGTTTCCCTGAGAAGGAAAAACTTTAAAATAAAAAATAAACTTACGATGAAATTGCCTTTTCAAAACTCTCTTGTAAATGAATACTCTGGGAATTGCATTTGCAAGCTGTTCCAGTCAGGAATATAAAGCAAGACAAAGCTTAAACTGACAGTTTTCTACAAATGAAAAACGAGTTTGGGTTGTCTTGCGGTATATTCTGAAGGAAAGAAGTCTGATACCATTTTGTAACCTTCAGTTTTCTGAGTTTTATAAAAATCCTGCCCTCTTGGGAACTGCCGACCTCTGCCTCGCCACTTCTGCCCACAAGCAAGTCCCACCGCTCTTGGGGTTCTTCATGGGCAGGTCATATTTTGCTTCTTCCTGGGTTAAAGCCACATTTTCTCTGTCTCTTTCCAGACCAGCTTTTCCAATTCTTGGCTGGTTCTCTCGACTTCCTAGGGTTCTTTTTCAAGAAAATACTCCCCTTGTGTGCATAACTTTGGCTGGGCCACTAGGGAAGCATTACCGTCTCCAAGCAGATGTCAAGATTTACATTTCAGCCTGCCTTATTCTTGTGACAGAAGGATGCAGCCAAATTTCAAAGCTTCCCTGAGAGCATTTGTGCAATCAATGGTGCACTCAAAGGAGAGCCTTCAGCCGGTGCACAGGGACTCGTCCCTGAGCTGAAGCTAACTCTGCTGAATAACTGTTAAGCATGGTTTTTTCAGCTTTTCAGCTGGTTTCAACAACTTGAGGGGGCACGATTCAAACACGACTGTGAGGACACTTTGTGTCTGAAGATGATCCATGTCTCAGTGTATCTGCTGCTAAGCTGCTGAGAAATAAACTGATGTTTGATGCTCCTTTCCCTTCTCGGTCGTGGAGAATATTTTGGAGGGTAAATCAGGCTGCTCTAATGGGCTTCACTGAGATGTGTTCCCTTTGCTCCCCCCATTGATTGATCAGGGGTCTGTAGGCCACAAATCCTGTCCTCAGTCAAAAATACTGCATGGGTGAAGGTCTTCAGGACAGAGTGGGCCTGCAAGGAGGCTTCTTACAGAAACCGTGGCATGTTTTCAAAACTATGGCTTGTGGTGAGGCATGTGAAACTCCTCCCTGCCGGGTCAAAGAAATCACAGTCCTTTGATCAAAGAGTTGCACTTCAGAACAAGGGGCTTGGTGCTCTCTTTGAACGCATAGCAGCTTTGCCTTGAACACTGTCTGTGCGCATAGTGCTGCGTGGAATTTGGAGAGAAAGTGTCCAACTCCAAACACCTTTGCTCCTGCCCTCTTCCCAGGGAAAAGCTTAAGCGCTGGTCTGTTCTGCTTCTCGCGCACCTTCCTCCCAGGAAAGCTACGGAAGCCTATGCAGCATGGAGCTCCAGCAAGGTGCCGTCCTTCACTGCTTATTGATTTGTTTATGGACGGACACTGGGGAGCAAAATCACCAGGAGGTTTATACCTTTGCGATATTCCTGCTCCAAGAGAGAGGTTGGAGTAGAGACCCACCGGTACTGGGAATCCATGAAACCAAGCCCATCCCATGGGCCACAGAAGTGACCAGGGTGGAGAGACCCTGCACTTCCCTCTGTGTGGAGGCTGCTGAGCAGCCCAGGAGTCCACGCTGACGTACGTCTCTCTCTGTTGATTGGAAACGCCTCCTTAGCTTGCCTCTTGCAAATGCTGCATCTGTTGGGAAATGCAGCAGTCAGAAAAGATACCCACCATGCCTGAATGGATTTCACTGGGGCTTGCGGCGACTTCACCGCAGAACAAGGAGCACAATTTGACATATTGCAAGCTGATGGAAAAGCTCTCTGGGCAAAGCAGGCCAGGGGAGAGGAGAGAAGAAGGGTTGCTGAAAGGACCTGGGGCTGTGGTGGAAGCACTGTTAGCTCCAATGAACCACAACTGAAGAGGGAAGAGAGGGTCAAACAGAGACTCTGGGTACAAATACCCTCCAACACACCCCACGGGACTTTCATCCTACACAAAGCCATCTATGTCATTCCTTTATGTGATCTCCTGTTGGTTAAGAACTGCACTGGTTGACCTGTGGTCCCTTTTGAACCTTTTCTCTTCCCAGTTTGAGCCTCTTCAGCCTTGTGAACCAGACATCACCCCACCCCAGGCCCTGCCACATCCTGAGACCTTCTTGTCCCCTTCCCAGCAGCTGTCTTTCCTTTTTGTCCTTAGACCTACCCCACAGCTGTCTTTGAATGCCAGCCTCTGAGCTTGGTGTCAGCACCCTTCTTTGTCACCATTGCTGCCAAAGAGGTTTTCCTCTGTCTCTGATACAGGACTTTTTCTCATCCGGCATGGGGAAGGGGACAATCAGTCTCTGAGAGGACCCTGTACTACTTTACTCACAAAGCACAAAAACTGGGGGATTTGTGCCATTTGGTTGGAATATAAGATTCTATTTGACTCTCAGAAGAGCTGAAGATTTGGAGTCCAGAGGAGGCCATGAAGATGATCAGAGGCCTGGAGCACCTCTCCTATCAGGACAGGCTGAAAGAGTTGACTCCAGGCTGTGGAGAAGAGGAGGCTCCAGGGAGACCTTATAGCAGCCTTCCAGTACCTAAAGGAGTTACAGGAAAGATGGAGAGAATTCCTTATAGGGTAGTGATAGGATGAAGGGGGATCAGTTTCAAAATGAAAAGGGGAGATTTAAATTAGATTTTAGGAAAAATTCTCTACTGTGAGGGTGGAGAGATTGGCACAGGTTTCCTGGAGAAGCTGTTGCTGCCCCTTCCCTGGACGTGTTGAAGGCCAGGTTGGACAGGGCTTTGAGCAACTTTGTATAGTGGGAGGAGATATTCATAATTGGAGAACTATGCAAATGACGCTCTGCCATATCCCTGTGCTCACAATGGGGAAGGACACTGTTAGTACATAAAGCTGGGCTTCTAATTAACACTTGCTTCTGAGCATTGCAGGATTGTAAGAGAGCCATCACTTACAAGGTGGCAGACACCACACCAGGGCCATGAGCCGCCAGGGGCAACCATTGAGTCAACACCTTCCTTGCAGCGTCTTTGCAAGGCGCCAGGCACGGATCTCCCAAGAGCGGGGATGCGTTCCTGCAGCCCCCTCCTCCTCAGTTCCCTGTCAGATGGAGGCTGCATCTGTATGGCAATGCACCAGCAAAGCTGGCAGCCAAGAAAAGAGTTGCTAGGCAAATCTGAGCAGTGGGTGGATTTTCACATCCTGCAGCCACCTGGACTACTGCGTGCAACTCCAGCTCTTTCCCCCCAGGGCTCTCAATCCCTTTTCTCCACCCCTGTGCTTCCCTTTACCTATTTTTAGGGCAAATCTCTAAGACTTTTCATCATTTTATTCCTTACCCTTCCCCATGGGACAATCTCATGGGATAACCCACATGTTCCGGCAATGAGTAGTAGCAACTTCCAGTGCTCCAAGAAGACGTCAGCTTTCCCCGAGCAGAAGTCAACCACGCATCTATAGGACACTGAGTTGATGAAAGGTGGGGGTAAGTGCCTTGAGAGAGACCTAAGTGTGAGACACAAAGCCCCACCAGTATAACCCTTTCCTGGAGTGGCTGAGCCCCATGTGCTCAGCAAGCTGGTGACACAAAAGTGGCACTGGCCCCTGGAGGTGCTGTCCGAGGAATAAAGCTCCTCCTGTCAGAGTGTAATCTTTTTGGTGTTTAGCCATCAAAAGCTAAAACTGTGAGAATGCAGTATTTATAGTTAAGATGCTATTTGGGCATTGTATTTTTTAACAAAACCAGTGGTACTTAGACCATGGCTCCATCCCTGGCAACATCTAACCAAACCAAGGCAGGAGGGTTTTGTACAAATCATAGGATCAAAGAATTGTTAGAGTTAGAAGGGACCTTGAAGGTCATCTCGTTCCAACCCCCTGCCCTGGGCAGGGACACTTCCCACCAGACCAGGTTGCTCCAAGCCCTGTCCAACCTGGTCTTGACGCCCTCCAGGGACGGGGCATCCAAAACCTCTCTGGGCAACCTGTTCCAGCATCTCACCACCCTCACTGCAAAGAATTTCTTCCTAATGTCTAATCTAAATCTCCCATCTTTCAGTTTAAAACTGCTACCCCTCATCCTATAGCTACACTCCCTGACAAAGAGTCCCTCCCCATCTCTCCTGTAGCCCCCTTTAGGTACTGGAAGGCTGCTGCAAGGTCTCCCCAGAGCCTTCTCTTCTCCAGGTGGAACACTTCCAACGCTCTCAGTCTGCCCTCACAGCAGAGGGGCTCCAGCCCTCAGAGCATCTTTGTGGCCTCCTCTGGACCTGGCTCGAGCAGGTCCATGTATTTCTCATGCTGAGGCCCCCAGAGCTGGACACAGTACTCCTGGTGGTGTCTCCCCAGCGTGGAGCCAGGGTTAGAATCACCCACTCCTTGCCCTGCTGGTCATACTTCTTTTTGCAGCCCAGGATGCTGTTGGCTTTCTGGGCTGCCAGCACACAAAGCCATGCTCAGGCCCACCTGAGTGCTGGCCATCCCTCCAACTTGCAAAAGGTAGAGCCTGGTAGACCTTAGCCTATGTTGTCTGTAGCTTGGGCCAGGTCATGGTGAGGTTCCCTGAATGAGCTTTACTGTGGAGGTGTGCCAGCAATTGAATTGCATCCTCTCTGATGGGGAATTGGGGATGAGTGGAAATCACAGCTGGTGTCAGAATTTGTGAAGGGCAAAGGACATGGATGGATGGAAACAATCCAGCCTATTAGAACAAGAGCACCCTACATTAAAACCACTGTGACTCCGGGCCTGGGGATAGAAAGCCAAAGGTGTTCCAGGGCAATTAAAAACCAGTCATTGCAGAATAACTGAGCAGGGATCGCATCCCGTCAATCCTGGCTTGTTTTTCGGTTTGTTAGCATGAACGTAACTGAAGGGAGAGCTGGGAGATGCTGGAAGAGCATTGGTAGGAAGTTATTTGTAGACTGCCAGCCAAAAAAGAAGAAAATTCGTAGGAGGTGTTCGAAAGATGGGAATCAACTTATTTGTTCCAGGCACAGTCCTGGGGCTCAAGGTTATGAGAGGGGGCTGCACTTGCTTCTGAACGGACAGGTTCAAGAAAAGGACACCCCCCTAAACGAAGAAAAGCTTGAAAGAATAACACGCATTTGCTTTGTGTTACACAAAAACTTTTTTTTCTCCCTCCATTTTTGCATTATGGAGATTTTTGCCATCCCAAATGCCCTTTGGAAACCAGGGTTTCAAAAGTTCTAGAAGACTTCCAGCAATTTTCCAGCCTCACCTGGACGAGGCCTTGGACTGATGGGGCCGATGCCAAGAGCTGAGAGCAATGAGATGTTGGGCTGGCCGGAAAGCCCTCCCTTACTGTATCACTCTGCAAACTGGAAACAGAAATAAGAGAGACAAAGGGGGAAGATTCATACGCTCCTTTAGACCAGCCATGCAGGGGGAAACTGACTGCCCGGCAACCACGCTGCTTTGTGGGCGCCGACACTGGCTGCAACCCATGTATCCCAAAAATTCCCAATGCCAGATAAGAGAATAAAGAAGAAAAAAAAAAAAAGAGAAAAAAAAAAAAAAAAGTTGTATTAAAAAAGATCTGAGGTTATGTTTAGCACCATGGCTGGTGGGGGGAAAAACCAAAAAAGCCCAAACAGCTTTAATAATAGATTTTGGAGGACTTCGGATTGTCAGAGACATTTTCTAGTGACAGTTTGTCTGAATCATATTTGGCACTGCTAATATACCACATCTCCTGTCATTCTTTTAATTACTTTAGAGCCTTTTAAAAGAGCATTTTAAAAATTAATTAAGAACACCTCTGATTTCAGACCAAGCATGAGAAAATAAAATATCCCCGCTGCTGCATTTAAGCGGCAGATTGTCCTGGTGCTGCAGACAAGCTTCCTGAAAAACCCAGCATGCCAACACCAGAACAACCCCCAAAGATAACTTAATTTTCTATCCATTTAAGGGCTTGGGAAGGGAAGTGTAACATTTTTGAATTTAAGGAAACAAAAGACCTCCGTTAACTAATTATGTTACCAAGATTCTGCGTTAAATGGATTGGTTCCGCGCTTTGCTGATTAAAGCTTGGAAAGAAAATAAGGCTAGGCTATAGCTGGTGGCAGTCTGTGGCAGAAATCACTTGCAGAAGATTTCTTGTGTGCAAAATGAGAGGATATGAGCTTTTTTGGAAGTCAATAGAAATATCAAAATCTTTGGATATACACCAGAGCTGAACAAGTTGCTGGTTTTTTACTAATTTATTTGGTGAATTCACCCCTCTGCCAAACATCTGAACTCTCGGTGGTGTCTAACGGTCATATTCATGCAATTTATTCAGGTGCAGATTTTGGGGTCAGTGGAAGCATGTTACCTGTTCTAACCTCAGCTGTGGTGTTGCTTATCAGAGGTCAGCAGCGTCCTGGTGGGATAGGTGTGAGAGGGACTCTGCACGGAAAACTCACTTTGGATATATGGACAGGTAAACATGGTTATTTTACCAAAAAGTGTGTGTGTGTGTGTGCACGC
>VXAK01008153.1:0-10137 GCA_013399435.1 Arenaria interpres
GAAGAGCTTGTATCCATCCATTGTAGTACTCTAGTCATGTAATTTATCCCACCACATTTCTGTGATGGCAACTACATCGTAGCTGTCCTGCCGCACAATGGCCTCCAGCTCCTCCTGTTTGTTGCCCGTGCTGCATGCATTTGTGTAGATGCACTTCAGCTGGGCTAGTTGTCCTGCCACTTTTTTTGGGGGGCAAGCCCTATTTCCCACCCGACCATGCTCAGTTCCTTCTGTAGTTGCCACCCTATTACTTCTTATGTCTTCACTACCATATGTAAATAATAAACTGCAGGACCAGAAAGACAAAGTACAGCTTGTGTAAGAATGGGAACCATTGTGGATAGGAAGAATATTAATTATAAAATTAAGATTCTATAATCTTTGCCTCAACAAAATAGGTATCAAAAGTGTGCATCTAACCAGAAGAAAAACAAATAACTCTTTGTAGCTATTCAACATTAAAGTCCTTATAGCTTTTATAATTAACTCATGTTCAGGCTGTTTGGACACAGGCTGGATCTCTGATGGGCAGAAAGCGGTTCAGACTTCAATTATTGAATCCATTGGACCATAATTTATTAAACAGATACTTCAAAGGATGACACTTTCTGTGAAGTCTTATTACTTTGCATTTTTCATGGATGAGGAACATGCAAATGAATGTGGCTCAGTCAGGTGGCGTCTAGGAGCTGCACAATATCTTAGATGCTGTAACCTTTTTTTGGGAAAGGACCTTCTGTCTGTGACACTGGAGCCTGCTTTCAGCTCACACCTCTGTACCTTTCCACCCAGACTATGGGGGCAGCATTTTCCACATCCTTGCCTAATTAAGTTTTACATCTGTGAATAGGCATCAACATCCTCTGTGCAAAAGTTACCTTTATACAGTCACGGGGACTTGATTGTAAGTAGTAAGTTCATTACGTGCTGTTTCCTGGATTCTGCTACCTCATGTGTACTTGGAAATACACTTAAGAACAGATTTGGGCCCTTTTAATGGCTTTTTTGGTTGCTAACATTGGATATAATGTCTTCCACTTGAAATATCTATACTTCTCTGCTTTCAAAACCAAAGCACAGTGTCTGTCTTACTTCAAGACATTGTTCAATGGTAATTAAATCATGATTTATTTAAAGACATATTATCAGGGTTTGTATTTTAAATGTGAAGACCTCCAGGTCAGTTCTCAGTCATGCAGATGGTTGTTTCTGCAGGGATGGAGTAGGGGGGATACTCTGGTGGGTTCTAGATAGTCCAATGGAGTCCCGTGGCCGTAGGACAGGCTAAATTGTCCTCCCAGAGCAGGGTTGCATTTGCCATGGAAAAGAGGGAGAAGAGTTGTACTGTGCTGTTGTAATTAAGATGCAGTTGTGGAGGTCTCTTTCGAATTTTAGCAGCGTTTGAGATGAGCACTCAAGGAGCTGAAGGAGTCAGGAATCTTTCAGGGCAAGGAGTTGTCTGGTTCGCTTCATTTCCATGAAGGGCACAGTGGGGTATGGCTTTACCGAGCAGCAAAGTGACTTCCTCATCTTCTGTCACTGCTGCTTGACGTCTTGATTAAATTACAGGAAGATGTTGATCAACATTGACTTCATTAGAGGTGTCACAAGAAAGATATTTATAGGCACAATATGTAAATGTTCACAAAATTGCTAATTAATTACCTGAAACATAAACAATGCTAGAACTGGTGGGTTAATTAGTGCAGCCCACTTTCGGTGGAGGTGGGGTGGGTTACCTGCTGGAGATCTGGCACATCTGGTACTGAGTGGAATTTTCTTGAACTACTTAAATATTGACAGTACCTAGTGCTTAGCACAGGAGAGGGGACTTTGGCGGAGCAGAGCAGAACAGCTTCTGTGGTGGTGGTAGTTCTACCACTGAAAGACTCAAAGACTCTTGACAACCTCCTGACTCTCTTTACTCTCTTTTTTTTTTTTTTTTTTTTTTTTTTTTTTTTTTTTCTTAATAACATGTGGATGTTGCTGATGTTTGGGATGGGTGGGTTATAAACTTAAAAATCCAAAGAGAGTTTGAGGTTTCATGTCAATACAACTTTTTCTAGTCTGCTTTGTAAAGCACTGCTTTTTAAAGAAAGTCACTGAAGCTGTAGTCTCAAGAATACAGTTCAATGGTAGTCACATATGGTACTGTAATACTCTAAAATCTTACATAGGCTTTAAAAAATGAAAATATTCCTTTGTATATAGTAAAATTTCATTGAGGTTTTTTTCCTAAATTTAGGAATCTTACTCTTCCTTTTAATGCTTTCTTTAGTCTCGGCTAATCTCAACCAGTTTTATGGAAGACAAACCTATGTTTTCTGTGCCTGTTGTGTACAAAAAGAAACCTGGACTGAAATGGGAAAAATGGTTCACAGGAAGATGAGAAGCCTGATAATTAAATGTGGTTTCAGTGGCAATGAACCTTAATATTGAGCCTAAAGCCTAAAAGTCACAAATTTACCCTTTAGGAACAGGGGAAGGCTAAATAGTATTAGCTCATCTACAGGCAGTTTAGCTGTCTCCTCTCCCATGTTTCATTTAATAAGTGCTAATCTCTTTTTATTTGCGTGTAAAGACATTTCAACAACATGAAAAGTTACAGGTAAAACTGCTTTTTCCAAGTTGCTTGTACTAGTAGTTAAATGCCTGATTTTAATACAGCTTTTAAAATGGCTGTGACTTTAAAATTTGCTTAAAATACCTGGCTTCAGTTTAAGTCCAAATATTAAACATTTTTTCATCCTTGTGTATGAAATTTTTGTCTTAAATGCATCATGCAGGTAATAGGGAAAATGTAATTTCAAAAATATTGAAAAATGGCATGAAATTTTAATGCTCAGTGCATAGTAATGGTTGAAAGCAGGTTTAGTCAACTTTTGAAGTTTAAGCACCTCTCAAGATATTACAGCTATTCTATTACAGGTATTCTTGAGTCAGCCAGTGTATTTTAGTGGTCTTAAAAATTACTTTTGGTAATACCAGTTTTAGGTGCTACTTGGCATAGTATCATATATTTATGCATTTTACAGTGTTTTCAGGCACAAGTATGATTTTTAAAGACTCTGTCAACTCCAGAACTGCTTGTAAAATGGAAAGTTGTTTCAATCTAAAAGAATATTGCCTGGAAGATGGATGGTGCTGCATTTTTCTAAAGCAGTAAAAGTAAAATAGCAATCCACAGCACTTGCAGAGCAATTTTCATGCAGCAAACCCTTTACAGATATTATATCTGTACAAAGAATTGGAAGAATGGAGAAATAAAGCTACAAAATAAATCATCTGTTGAGGTTGCGTATTCTGTATAAATGCACGTTTTCTGAGGCTGTGGGAACGAGAGCTTACAATAATACTCTTTATTTGGTTTATGTCCTTTTTGTGCTTGATTATCCCTCAGCCTCACTTTTTGCCCAGTTCAATCCAAGCCCAAATTCAGTGGCAGTCAGATTTTAACGTTTAGATCATCTTTCACCTGCGTCTTTGAATTTCTGAGGTGTGATTTTTAGAGTAGTGCTGAACAGAGCCAGTCAATCAAAGCATGGAAATTCAGTGTAGGTTTAAGAAGTACCACAAATGTGTTGGAATCGGACTCAAGTTCACTGTCACTCCTTCCCAATTTCTACAATTAGAGACGTCTGTCAGGAAGAGCTCAAAATAGTCTGTGAAAGCCCTTCTTATGCTATTTGCAATACAGAGCAACTGTAGTCCAAGCCTGCTAATGTAAAGGTTATGCCAAGCTTATCCTAAATTGCACAGCTGTAGTTTGAATTCACAGGAAACAAGACAGAACATTTCCCCCTTAAATGGGGTTGCTTAGTTACCCAGTTTCAGTGTATGGTTCTATGTAGCTCTTTATTAGGAACCTTGCTCTGTAACTGGAGATGTTCAGAGAGACTGTTTCGCGGGGTTTTTCTGTGCATGTTTCCCCCTGAATGAGCAGTGGAAGTGCGAACTGTGGAGGTAAGGATAAGGTCTTTCAAAGGACTGTTTACTTAATGAGCAGTGGGGCATTCCTGAGGATAAAGTGCATCAGAAAACAGAAATAGATTTTTTTCCGGCAGATTTAAATGGGAGGTGCTTTAACCTCCGCCAGTGCCACCGACTGTTAGAATTTCAGTTCTTTCGTTTCTAGCGTCTCCAATTTAAATAAAGCAGAGAACACACCATCACTTTCCCTGTGCATCACAAACTCCCAAGAGCTTTGCTGAGAATTTCAATCTACGAAACCCGTGGGCTTGAGGTTTTACTGTATTCATTGATATTCTGTTTTGTGAACCACTTAGTGCTTTTGAAACAGGCTTTCTCGATAGCTCGTCTCATCTCCAACCCCCCCAGCCATTCAGAACCTGCCCTCCTGGCCCTTGCTGTTCCGGCAACATTTTGGTAAATCAATTAGCGCAGGTGTTTTGGCTTTCGTCCCTCGGGTGTCTTTTGTGCAGGGCATCCACAAACTCTCTTTAATTTCCAGTCAGTGATCAGGTGGAAATCACGTGTCTGCTTTCTTGTTAATGACTTCTCATTAATTTCTTATTTAGAATGGCCACGGCGTTATCAGTGGCTCAGGCTTGAGGACTGGACCTTAGTGGTTCTTGCATTATATCTCTAACAATTTTATGCAAGTGTTTTATGTGCTTAACAATGCAGAAAAAATGAGGGGGTAGGGGAGAAGGCTTTAAATACTTTGACTTCCTAAACCTGCTTTTGCAAGCTCTTTTTTCTTTCTCTCTCAACATAAATGGAAGAAATTAGAGTTGAAGAAGAGAGTATGCTTGAAATGAGGGCTGCTGCGTAGTGCTTACTGCCCCTCACTGAACTGAGGAGCGCTGCTGAACATTGAGTGTCGGCTTTGTCTTATTCTCACTAGAACCAAATTAAAACGCATATAAATCCAGAGGGAAGAAACAAAACTTTAAAAATCTAGACTTTTAGCTCTGCTCCAGGTACTAGAAAACTCTTGCCTGTTCATTAGGCTTTCCTCTAATTCTGCTCCCCCTCTTCTGGCTCTGGGGAATAGTTACGGCTTGCTTGCTGTCTCAAGATTTTTGTAGGACCAAATGACAGTGCTTCATTCTTACAGAGGTTGACTTCCCAGCGTTCGGTCTTAAACCACCATCCAAGTTTTTCTCTATAATTGCATGTATATCAAATAAAATGGCCTTAGAGTCCCCTTTGGTGCAGAGCACAGGTAGACAGCTGGGCCTGTAATTTCAATATTGAGAGAAATCATGTGTTAGGCTGTGGTCGAACAGTGTTAAAGGTTGAAGGTGTCAAAGCCTCCCATCTCACTCTCTAGGAGTTTGTTACTGCTTCATCAGCAGCTGCTCTTACTCAAACCATTGGGCCAAATTAAAAGACTCTGAACTTCAGGACAAATGAGTTGGCTTCGTTCAGATGTCCAAGTGCTCTGCTTTGCCAGGTCAGCGTGGGGAGGACTTCTCCTCCAGTCAAGAGACAGCGGCATCTTAAACTGCCACAGTTATTTGTGGTATGGTACAGTATGGTGATGTGGTGCTAGCCTGAAAACTACGGCTCGTGTTCATCTGCAGTAGTTGTAAAGAGGGATTAAGCTGACTGGTTCTTAACATGCCTTATTGTTATATTTGCCTATATGGCTTAAAAGTTATCTCAGTGCAATTGATGGTGAATCCGAGGCACCAGCAGGGCTCTTTGCCTAGAGTTGATTAAGAGTTAAGCACTTTGTTTAAAGATGGCAAGCAATTTTAATGTTACATTTTCCATATTATCATTTCTGATATTCATACATCATAGTGACTGAAGTGGGTCAGAATCCTGAACTCGCTTGAAATTACTGTTTCCTGCAATTTTTAGGGATAATCAAGTGGTTTATTGAAGACGTACAGGGTCGGTAGGGAACGGTTGGATGCTGTTTCTTCCTGCACTGTAATGAGGTGGTACCATGTGAACAAGGAGTGATGAGGTTCAAAATGAGCTTGCTCAAAGTTGTTGTAGATGCCACACACTTTCATGGATTCAGGAAGAGTTTGGATAAATTAACAGGAAAAAAAATTGATTAAGAGTTAACATTTTTGGAATTACACTTTTGTGGGCTGTGCTGGAAGATAGGTTTGAGCTTTTCCTGTTGAAGGAATATGGCTTTATTCAGTGTGGTAACTCTTTGCCAGGCCTTAGTTCTGTCCCTTGAGGTCACCACTTTACAGGACAGCTGGTGTCACCGTGACACACATCACCTTTCAGAATGTTTTCAGCTTGGATGAAATGTACGGGCAAATATTAAGTAATTGTTAAGTTTAATGTTCTGAAGTTCGTTAATGGAACAAAAGTGGCTGAAACACAGAGTTAATTGCGTGGTGTGATTTTTCTGACTTGGGGAGAAGCCCTAGGTGAGTAAGGGGCTGGTGCTGTAGAGTAATGGAGCCTTCTACAATTACTTATAAAGTTTAGTCTCATGTTTGTTGCAGTGACAAAGAATGAAATTTTATTCAGCCACCAGCTAAAATAATTTCCTTTGGTGGTCAGTAGAATTTTATTAAGTAAGTTTTTTATGTCAGGCTGCATATCTGCTTGGAACTGAGTCAGGTTTTCGAGCTTGCCTGTTGTTGTACTCCCCATGACTGTTTAAATAAAAGCAAACAGAACTACTTAGCTGAATATATAAAATCAAAACTGAATGTAAGTGAAAATGTAAAGTAACTTAGAGTAATAATCAGGTGTTTCTGAAGCAACTGGAAGAAGAGTTGGTGATTAGTGTATTGAAGTAGAGAAGCTCACTATTTTTCCCAGCGTAAAACTCTTTCTGTCTTTTGACATTGTGGTAGGAGTAAGTTGTTAATCTTTTCTTAAAGTTGTACCCTGTTATTGGGAACACACAGCCTCTCTCAAATGCTGTGGGAGACCTTTTTTTGGTTGTGGTCACTTAAATTTAGAAGGCCTCATGTGGTGAGCCATTTTCATTATTAAGCTTCCAAGCAGTCAATGCAATTGTATGCCTTGAGTCATGGTCAGAAGGGCCAGCTTCAGACACTGCTCCCCACAAATTCCAGTGTTTTATTTAACAGGAAGTTAGGGAAATACAAAGTATGAATGGGTGTTTTGGGTTTCCAAGTAAACACAAGTTTATTGTGTTTAGCGGAGAGGTGTTATAGGCTGGTCTTCATCACAGTGACTACCTCCGGCTTCGTGCCTTCATCTGCAGGCAGCTTCTAAATGTGCGTGAGGCTGCAGCCATCTTTGCAAGTGTATAAATACAGGGCTTATAGAAAATGTTGTTAAGGAGATATTTCCAAAGGCTTCAGAGGCCTTGTAAGCTCCAACTACAGTTAGCGGCAAAGAGGTACATCCCTCAAGCGATTTGGAGCAGAAGACCAGTTTGAAAGGTCCTTTGAAAAACCCTTGTGGAGGAACTGGTCTCTTGGGAGATGGCAGGAGAAAGAGCCCTGTGGCAGAGAGGGGTTGTGAGGATGCAGTTGGCCTTTGAGATGGCGGGAATGAACCTGATGTACTTCAACAAAGGCAAGTGTAGGGTGCTACACCTGGGAGGAAATACTCCCCTGCACCAGGACAGGTTGGGGGCTGACCTGCTGGAGAGCAGCTCTGAGGAGAAAGACCCAGGAGTCCTGGTGGACAACAGGATGCCCATGAGCCAGCAATGTGCCTTCGTGGCCAAGAAGGCCAATGGCATCCTGGGGGGCATCAGGAAGAGTGTGGGCAGCAGGCGGAGGGAGGTCATCCTGCCCCTCTGCTCTGCCCTGGGGAGGCCCCATCTGGAGCACTGGGTCCAGTTCTGGGCTCCCCAGTTCCAGAAGGACAGGGAACTGCTGGAGAGGGTACAGCAGAGGGCTACAAAGATGATGAGGGGCCTGGAGCATCTCTCTTAATAGGAGAGGCTGAGGGAATTGGGNTTCTTTCCTGTGAGGGTGGCAGAGCCCTGGAAGAGGCTGCCCAGAGAGGTGGTGGAGTCTCCTTCTCTGGAGACATTCCAAACCCACCTGGACATGTTCCTGTCCAACCTGCTCTGGGTGGACCTGCTTTGGCAGGGGGTTGGACTAGATGATCTCCAGACGTCCCTTCCAAGCCCATACCATTCTATGAATCTGTGAATGAGGAGAACAGAGTTTGGGAGGGGAGAGCATGCTGCTGTGAATCGCAGATCCCCAGGTTCGTTGGGCAGACAGTGGTCAGATATGGGGTTTGGCTGTCAGGCAAGTTAAATCCTGGCTTGTCGTGGGAAGTCTCCACTCAGGTGTCTTTAGGGCCCTTTTTTTTTTTCCGTATCTGTTCCCTACACTTGAAGTTTCTTATTACCTAACTCAATAACATTGTTTTTTTCATTTTATAGATGTTTTTGTTTACTTTAGCTGTGAAGTTGAAATAGAGAGAAATCCTCTCAGTAATATCAGCCTTGGGTGGGAAGTGGCATTAAAGAGGGCAAGGCTGAGGTGAAAGGAGGGTGACCTGGCAGCTCTCCTTTGGCAGAGGTTGGGATTATTCAAGTTGTGTTTGTTTTGGCTCAGGCTGTTTGACCTTGCTGAGCATCTTACCTGGAAGGATGATTGAGGGTTTCCTCTGAGCATCTCATTAAAAATAATTAGAAATGAAAATAATGAAAATTAACCATCAGAAACCAAATGGGTCTGAGGCATGAAACTGTTCCATGAAGTTTGTTAAATGGTTTTTTACTTTGCTCCCAAGGAGACAGGCCCTTTATTTATCTGCCTTTGCCTTGATCATATAATTGTAAAGCAAATGTACTACTTGCATGAAACAGTGAAGTTAATAACAGGAACAAAAATGTTTTTCTTCAAGATTGAGGAAAGCTGTCAGAGCTTGTTGTTTTATTTACTAAGTTTTATTTTCCTGATGCCTACTGCCTCTGCTGTGAGGTGCTTGGGACATGGGGGAATTGCTACATTGCGATTATATTTACCAGTGCTGCTGCTTAAACATAAAACACGCTGTGAGAACTGCAAGTAGGGAACCTCATTTGTATGGTGCCTTTTCTGCCTTTCTTAAAGCGTGTTTGATTCACCGTGATTTGCCTCTCATGACTACTCCATTATGCCCAGGAATTTCAAGGGCAAGTTGCTTTTTGTTGAGAAAGTTAAAGTGAATAAATTTAGAAAGAATAGGCCGTGGTTCAGCCTGTGGCTTCTCCCTGCACTTCCAGCAGAGCGGAGGTTCCTTCCATCACTCGGAAAAGACCACCAGCCTCTGTCCGTGGGGTGTTCCTTGCTGCTGCTGGCTGCCCTCCCGTGAGACACAGGGCCTCTCTTCAAAGAAACCATGCGATACATAGAAAGAAACCATCCTGTCTTAGCAATTGCAGTAGTTTTCTTAAAAATGTGAATTGTTAGTTAGGTGTGTGCCAGTGTCTGGTAATAATCTGCAGTATGAAATCGGAATAGTTAAAATATCTAACAGATCTGTACTGAGGCCTGCAATCAGACACTTTAAAACAAAATAACAGGAAAGTAAAGGCTTGTGCAGATATTTCCTTCCTAAGTCACCCCTGGTGCTGCAATTATCCATGACTGTTTGTGTTGAATAAAGCAATCTGTTACAGCTGAAATAATTTCTGTTGAGGAACATTTCAATAAAACTTGTGAAAAACATCTCAAAATATTGCTGAGGAGCATTTAATATAATCTGTTTCATAAGCAAATGAAGTGAGTGCTCCCTCAGCAAGTTTGCCGATGCCACCAAGCTGTGTGGAGCAGTCGACACACTGGAAAGAAGGGATGCCATCCTGGACAGGCTGGAGAGGTGGGCTCGTGCAAACCTCGGGAAGTTCAACCAGGCCAAGAGCAAGGGCTGAGTGCAGGGTCCTGCACCTGGGTCAGGGCAATCCCAGGCACAAATACGGGTTGGGTGGAGAATGGCTGGAGAGCATCCCTGAGGAGAAGGACTTGGGGTTTTGGAGGATGAGAAGCTCAACATGAGCCAGCAATGTGCACTGGCAGCCCAGAAAGCCAACTGCATCCTGGGCTGCAACAAAGGAAGTGTGGTCAGCATGTTGCAGGAGGTGATTCTGCCCCTCTGCTCTGCTCTGGTGAGACCCCACCTGGAGCAGTGTCCCACTCTTGGAGTCCTCAGCACAGGAAGGACGTGGACCTGTTGGAATGGGTCCAGAGGAGGGCCACAAGGATGATCAGAGGG
>VXAK01008153.1:10222-26395 GCA_013399435.1 Arenaria interpres
CTGCCCCATCCCTGGAGGGGTTCAAGGCCAGGCTGGATGGGGCTTGGAGCAACCTGGTTTGGTGGGAGGTGTCCCTGCCCAGGGCAGGGGGGGTTGGAACTTAATGGTGTTTGAGATTCCTTCCAACTCTAACCATTTTATGATTCTATGAAAGGTGTATTTCAAAAATGCTGAGATTGCGATTTTGTGCTGTTCCTGTTCCTGCTGTGGGAGGGTGTTGCAGGATCTACCTTCTCTGCCAGTTCAAAAAAAAAAAGTTTAGGCTGGAAACATACTTTTAAAATTTGTGGACAGCGTGCAGCCATTTCTCCTTCGCACTCACAGTGTTCTTTACACTTTACTCTGTAGTTTAAGTAACTTGTATTTCTTCCTTGATATTTACCCAAGTGTATGTCTAGAAAGCTTTCATTTTCCTAGACTAAATTATTGAAGCCCCTGTCATCTTTATAGAGCAGACTCCCCGTCCTCCTTATGATGGGAATAACCTTCCTGTGCACCTCGCTTTAGCCCAGAGATGTTCTTTTTCATGTGTCCAGTGTTTCCCACCAGGTCTGGCTGGTGCCTGGTGACCCAGCACACCCAGCTTGTCGAGGGCTTATTGGTGCTGCTGCTTCTTGGTTGTATTTTGCAAAGAAAAGAAAAGGTACCACCTATGTGTTTACAACATGTAACTCGTCTTCAAGGCTTTAATTAAAATTGTCTCCCTTTTAATTGGAAATTTGTGTAAGACTACCATTTTTAATTTATCTGTTCAGTGCATGGTGATCAATGTGAAACTCAATAGAGCTGTGGCGTTATGGGGTTTGGTCTTCGAGAAGTTGGGGGAGAGGGAAGACAGACATCTTCAAAAAAACAATCTGATAGTTGGGTAGTACTGCCATGGTTGAAGTTATATGAAATAATCTTATCTGTGAACTCTTCTCTATGCAATAAAACAACACTTTCCTTAATAAAATGTTTATTGGTGCCATGAGGGTAATCCACAGCGAGATTTCTACTGCGCATCCTGTTTATTATTTTTCTCCCCTAGCTGTAGTTTTGGCTATTGGTCTAATCTCTTCTTTTCATTGAAATTTACCTCATGAGAAATGTTATTGCTTCACCTGCTCGCATTTGCAATAAATCCTCTGCAAATCATTGAGCTTTAACTGCCCTGTTGAGCTTAAATCTGCCTTCTCTCTGAGACTCTCTCTATCCAGATTTCAATGCTGAACATTGATTACAAGCATACAGAATAACTGTTTTGATTATAATTCTGGAAATCCTGATGTGTTTGGAAAAGCAATCCTGTGAAATTGCTGCTAATGTGTGATTGACTAGTAATTTTGATAATTTTCTTACTGAAGAACAGAACTAGAGGTTGGCCTGATCTGGGTGAACTTTTCCTCGAGACACCCAGCAAGGAGACAACATCAGGATGGAAACATAGGTGATGGGGAAAAAGCCCGTTCACTTTTCAAAAAAATATCATGATTATTCTTTTGGTAAGGCGTATACAATACTTAGAATTACAATTTGTCCCTGCTTTGGATTTCTTTTTGGTTGTGTGTGCAGCGATCACTGTTCAGTGGTGAACAGCAGGACTGTTTATGAGAACAAAGTCTCAGTAGAAGTTCGTGTGGGTGAGCTTTGTTGCCCGAACAAAGAGTTTGTTGAAGGGCCATTCAGTTACCCAAATCCAAAGCAGCTAGAAAATTACAACACGTGCATCTGGAAAAGGGTAGAGTTGTGTCTGTTATGGTCCTAAGATCTTTATAGCATCCAATGGGAAAAAAAATAAAAGCAGAAAAAACAATCCTTATTTCATGTAGATATGCAAACATTACTTATCTCCCCACACAGAATCCTCATAGAAAGCTACAATAAAATGAAAGGCATAGTTTTTCAGGTGATCTGTTTGCTCTGTTAATGCCTTCGAAACAAACAGCTTTAAAGCTATCAACAGAAAATATTCAATTTTTATGTATCAAACTAGAGCATAGAAGAATAAAAGAATTAAGTGCTGAGAATTTGTTCATTAAATAATTTCATTTAGACTGCTTAGGGTAGCAAACCGAGTGGGTTTGTGAGGCTGTACAAACAGCATCACTGATGTAAGGAAGGAGAGTGAGGCAGGGAGCTCCCCGTGCAGCCCTTCGGAGCAAGGCTTGCCTGCTTGCCTTCTTTTTTTTAAGAAAAAAAAAGTAATTAGAGTGTGACTGTATTATCATTAGTATTAATTCAGGTATCGTTCAGGCTCTTCATAAATATTAACAGCCTCGAGGAATGGCGTGCTTGGCGTTGAGAAGTTTGGTCTTTCAGTTGAACTCATCAGCTGAATAGCAAAGCTGTTGCTGGAAGAAATTACCATGCCCCAGAGAAGTCCTTCAGAGGCTTCACCTAAACGGAGATCCGAATAAATGCTCCACTGTTTTGATCTTCCTTTATAGGTCTTGTCTGTGCTGGGGTAATTATAGTCAGTAATTAGCTGCGGCGCAATTCTTTTGAAGTTGATAAATGTGTAATTTTTACTGTAAGCTGGGAAATAGCATTTTACTTCAACTTGCTCTTGTGTTTCATTTACAGATGATTTTCTGTTGGGATTTTTCTGTAAAGCGTTCAGACCTCTTAAAAAAAAATAAAATACAGCCATGCTTCAGCATTTCTTTCCTTGGCTAGAAACTGATTAGCATTCTCATTACTTACCAGTGGTGTGTAGCCATCCACGTGGCCGGGGCTGTGTCAGGAGGATCAGAGGGGCATCTAAAAGCCTTTTAAGATGTGGGCTGCAATCTCATATTCAGTTCTCTGTGGTGAAAGGGGAAGGAGAATGGTTGTCTCTTCCTGTGCTGTTTCAGTGGTACTGCGAGGCTCTTTGCAAACCAGAAGTGCTTCTTATTTAACTTTTATTTCTGTGTGGTTTAAAGAGGTAATATTTTTCTTCTATTTAATGTAGAAAACCAAGTTGTTCACAAAGTACAGTCACCACGTAGTATACGTGCTTTGATATATTTTAAGACTACATCTATGCCTTTGCTAGCTCTGCATGTACTGCTTTATGTCTTTGAACATATCTTTTGAGTAAACCAACCAAATCTTACTTATTTTCTTTCATTATTCTGCTCTGCTTCCATTGATGACTCTTAACTTTTGACTCCAGATTGGCAATATGAGGGTAAGATGGCAACATGTAACTTCCTGAACATTGCTCGTCTGTTTTTAATTTTTATTTTCCTTAGAACATTATTAAAATTCCGTTTGCTCTCTTTAATTAGACCCTTTTGTTGCAATTAAATGCAAATTATGTTTGTTTCTGTTGTGAAGCTTTAATTACAATTTATAGCTATTAATCATTCCTTTGTTATTTCTTTGGGTTAAATTGCAACCGTATTCTCTCTGTCCTGAAGGACTTCTGCTTCACTGAGATCCCTGGTGGTATCTCTAGAGCAAGACAGGAAAAGGTTCTTAGGTGTAGCCATCCAATTGTGTTGTGGTGGTACGTCACGATGATTGAGTGTGTGTGTGCTCATGCGGTGGGAAGGAAGGCTTAATGGAAGAGAGAACAGAACAAACCACACTAAGCTTTTGCCGAAAAGCGTTTGTTTTGAATATGGATCAGCATCTGAGGTGTTAAATCCTTTGTCATCAAATTTCCCTATGCTTTATAAAGCTTATCTGAGGAGGGGGTCAGCAAACAGCTCAGATCTTGATCCTCCGTGAGTGTAACTCAGTGAACAGTTGTAGCTCATACGTGTATTGTATTTAAGTGAATACTTGTCTTCAGCGTACCGATTATGCTGACTTGTTTTAAAAACAGCAACAAAAGCCCCAAGATCCTTCTTCTGGAATTAGAAATAACTTCTCTTTTCATCTTTATAGATTGCAAGTTGGCCAGAACAGGTCCTCCAGCCACAATAGTTCCTATTGATGAAGAAAGTCGGAACGGTGAGTGCACCTTGGCTTTGCACGCCCCCCTGCGGTTACCCCGTGTTGGCTGATCAGGGTGTAGAGGTAAACGTGGGGTGGCCATGTCCAGCTCGACAGCGAGGACCCGTCTCTGAAAACTTGTTAACTAACACAGATTGCGGGTAGAAAGGTGACAATGACCCAACATGCTGAGACCGGTAATTTCTGCCAGAAAATTCTACATCTGGATGACTTTGGTCTTTGACTTCAGACAGAGCTTGTGAATACGCATTTAGTTTTGACAAGTATTTAGACCACAATTATTTGTAATACAAAGGTAATTAACTCCCTTGGTGCTAATATGCCAACCTATTTTTACTGTCTAACTTCTTATTTCAGTATGACGTTACCGAAGGCCAAAGTTCTGGCCAGCCTTTGGTTTTGGTGGGGTTTATGTAAAGCTGAAACCTCCTTCCTGTGAAGTTTGACGGGAATGGTAACTGCTATCTCCTGGGTTTCACATGCAGCTTTTAGAAGGTTCCTTGTTGTTTCACTCGAAGTGTAATAATGTGAGTTGATGAACACCTGAAATGGCAGAACTTGCTTGCTCTTAGTCATGGAAAATTCATAAGAAAATGAATGTCTTTTATTATTATTATTATTCTCCTTTCAAATAATACAGTTTTTAAATTGTTGATCTGTAGTCTCAGAGTTGCACTTGTGCAGCATGCTGTAATGTGATGGAGTGCTTTAACCCCGTGAGAGTCAACACCTTGCACTGGTGGCTGTTACTCCTGATATTAAGTTACTACTCCTTCCTGTTTCTTATTTTGTGATAATATTATTTTTTTCTAACCTTGTAAGCTAGGCACAGTTGTGTGCTGCATACGGTTATGATTTGTCATATATGGGTTCTTGAAATGGTGAAGAAAGCCCAGGTTATGCTGGTCCACCACATCTCTGCTTTGGAGAAGCAGAGATGCTGTTGGGTTGCTCAAGGTTAAACAGATCAACCTTGTGTTTCTCAAGATCAGTCAGACAGGCGATAGGAGAAGATGACATGGCCTCACGTTGCACCAGGGGAGGTTCGGATTGGATATTAGGAAAAATGTTTACAGTGAAAGGGTTCTGAAGCCTTGGAATGGGCTGCCCAGGGAAGGGGTTGAGGGCCCATCCCTGGAGCTATCTGAAAGATGGGTTGACATAGTGCTTAGAGACATGGTTTAGTGATGGTTTTTATCAGAGTTAGGTTGATGGTTGGACTAGATGATCTGAAAGCTCCCTTCCAACCTCGACAATTCTGTGATTCTATGATTCTATTTTGTGATTATGTAAGGGTGTGCAGGTTTTACTTGTAAGAGAACCAGCACCAGGATGCCGAAGAACTCTGTCAGCTGGTAATGGAGTAGCTTTTAAAAACAGGCTATTTACTTCCTTCTGTGCTGAATTTTCTTGCAATCATGTCTGCCGAAACTAAAAAATGATGATTGGTCTCAACAAAATGAAATCCCCCTGGTAATCGTGTCCATGTCCTGAGCAGGACTCTCTTTTCTGTTTGTTTTGTTTTCTGTCATGCAGCATAAGTGTCAGAAAAGTAACATACAGTGCAATACGAATTTAAGTAGAAAGCTGTATCATGTTTATATCATGCTTATATCAAGTGAGAAAAATGCCCAGTCTTTTTCTTCCCAACTATTTAAATGCTCTGTGATCACAACTTTTATGACAGGTCTTACTTTTTAATAGCAGAACTTCTGTGTGTTATCTGTGCTCCAAAGTTATTGACATAGTATTAACTATATAGTTAATATAGTATTAACATATCTAGTTAGTATAGTATTAACATAGTTTGGTATATATGGTACCTAAATGGTTCAAGGGTCCAGAATCGATTTTGTGGGTTTTCTTCTTTATTGTTTTTCAATGTGTGTACTATAGAAAGAATCTTGGCATTTGATGCTTATGAAATAATTGTATCTATAGCACCTTGTTGGGAAAACATCAGGTATTCTTGATTATACGTATTTAGTACTGGCATGTTTCAGAGTACTTAATTCTTGAGTGCTAGCAGCACTCAAGTTACTTATCTGGACAATGTGGTGGGAACAACAGCCGAAATTAAGGGTAGATGCTGAACCATACAGTCAGTTGAAGTATAAACAAAAATTCAGAGAAATAAAGAGCATGCATGAATGAAATAAAGAGCATGCATGCTTGAATTGAATGACATCATAAACTTTACTTCTCAGCTTTCTAATGCTTGATTCGGTGTTTGCTAAAAATTAGCAAGTTAAAATATCTGTTCAAATGTAACCAGTCCTGCAAGAATGATGGTTAAACTGAGTATGGTGTGAATTTCCTAAACGCATTGCATGATGTGTCTGCAACGATTTAAATGATCTATTTTGCTATGAATTCTTATGAGCCATTAACTCCACATTAAAGAAGTCGAAGTGGAAGTAGAAACTTGGATTTGCGTTGTAGTTAGTGGAAGCGACACACCTCATCTGTAAGTCACAACATGTATTAAGTAAATGGGTCTCCTGGGAAGGCAGCTCTTGAGTTGAAATGTCCTTAAACCTTTTGCTGTCTTCGCTGAAGTGCTAAGTTTTATCCTCCCCACAACCACATGTGACTGAAATTAATGAAGGTGAAATCTCAGTACGGTCTAGTGGGTCAACGGTTGAGTCGCTGCTACTACTCATGTACTTCATATTAAATAATTGGTTTTCCGTGAGCCCTACTTAAAGCAAATGTAGGTATTTCAAAATAGCAAAGTAGTCACAGCAAAGGGTACGGAGCAGCTACCAGCAGATTGTGTTTTCCACCTCTGTGTGTGCACCCTTCCAGATGCCTTCAGGTTCACGGCAAATGCTTTAGTTCGCTAGAATCGCCTTTGGGTCCGTACTGATGATGGGTATTCCTGGAACCCAACGTGCATGAGCACCCCTGTGCATGGACATGCGCACATGTGTCTATATTGGGCAATTAGAAGACGGGCTGATGAGGTAAAGCTTTGTCACTTGATGCTTTCTGCATGAAACTGAACCCATCTCTTTGGGGGTTGTTTTTGGGGTTCTTTTTGGGTTTTTTTTGGCCACTTTTTTGTGGTCATTTTCACATCCTTACAGAAAATAAGTAGTGTCTGGCTACGCCACTAGTACACCATTGGTAGTTATGCTCTTCTAATATGCCCATGTTTTGGTTCTAGGCAAGCCAGTGTTGTACCCTCATGGGTTCACTGCCATTTGTGTAGCATTGACTGCACTATCAATTTGTGCTCTACAGCACTGCCCTCGGCAGATTTCCTTACGTATGTTATATATATAAGGAAATATATATATCTGTATACATATATATATATATACACACACTTAGATTTTCTCTCCACTCCAGCTACATCTTGAAATGACTAGTGACAGAAGCAGGTTGATGATGGGCCTCAATTTGATTTGCAGAACGAGCTCCCTTATCTTGAGTAGAAAGGGTTTGGTTAGCAGAGCTCATCTCTTGTAGACTTTCATCCTTCCTGTGCATTGAAAGGTGAATCCCTATAAACGGTAAGGGGTTATAAATAAGGCCAAACAGCTCTGCCACTCAAAAACCTTTGTAAAAATGTTGAGGAGGGCACAAAAAGGGCATACAAAGGGTAATAAAGAAGGTCAGCTGAAGTGGTGTGTTGTGATAAGCAGATGTTTTAAGAACGGTTTTTGATACGTTGAAAGCTTTGGTACAAGGATTGGACATTGCTGGGTTACAGAGCATGCAGCCTGAACATAAAAATCATGGATATAGATGCCAGGATCAACAAGGTGAGTGTATTTACTGTGTGTGTGAATTCACTAGAATAATTTCTAAAAAATTATTTCAAATCACTTGCCATTCAGTCTCAAAATTGGTGGTATATAGTTGTTATACAAGTGATAGTGAAGCTGTAGCGAGGGCTGTTGGGATGGTACGCAGGTTACATGTCATACAACATTTCCAATGGCCAAACAAACTTTGTTCTGGAATTGCCGATAGATGGAGTTAAGCAATCTGCCTACTTCTCTTCTAATATGTAGAAATGTGTCACTGGATCACTTAAAGTATGCAATCTAATCAGGTCATTTTAATTCCTTGCACTGCCATGCAGCTTCAGAGGTCTGTTGTTAACGTTGGCACTGTCTCTTCTGAGGTTTTAGAATCAAGATCTCAGAACAATAACTGAGGTAACATCTCTGTATGACATTTTGTTTCATCCAGTGCATATACTCATCAACTTCTGGCAACTGAATAAACAGAAAATCCTGCTTTTAGAAGTTTTTCTTTAGTTTCACTGGGCTGAATGTTGCTTCTCGATGTACTGAGTTCACTCATTTCTAATTCACAAAAAGTCTGGAGACCAGCAAATCTCGGGGAATAAAAGTATTTCACAAAGTAACTATTCCTTGTTTTCACAGTCAGACACACAGTTACCGTGTCTGACCTTTAAATATCTCCTTGAGAGATCAGCATAGATGTTAGGATTTGACAGTTTCCCACCATTGGAGTAATATATTTATATTGAGTAATTTAGGTACAATAGTGTATGTTGGATTATGGTTGTGTTCCTGTGAAGAATCCTAGAAGGATTTCTTAAGTTCCTGCATTTCTTAAGGTCCAATATAATTATTTTTTCATTTTTCATTTGTTTAACTGAATGGGTGATAATACTTGAGATATTAACAGCAAGATTTATTTCTTCTAGATGTACAGGGGGTTTTATAGGCAGAGGGTTATTTTCACCCATGGATTTTTATTTTTTTTTCATTACTGAATCTGAGACTTGCCTTTAACTTGTTTTAGAAATTGAACAAATGAAATTAGTTCATACTTCAGACTCTTTCATTGCAATTGCACCCCAAGTTTTTGGGGGTCTTCCCAGAGAGCTGCCTGTGCTTTTTTTCTTAGGTTGAGCATACAGAAATGCTAAAAGGCTTTGAATCTTTAAAAAGGGTTTTTAATGGGAAGTAGGCTATTAGGACATTACTTTTGAAAGAGGCAAAATTGGAATCTGCTAGATATGGCTGATTAAAATAGAAATTGGAGCAGAACACAGGGGTTTGGGGCAAGAGGGCGAGCAGCATTGCCGGCGTCTCAGCAGGACGTTGGGTGACCTTGTGTGCAGCGGCGATGCACGGGCAGAATAGCTGTACCTCTGTGTCACCTGCTGCTTGGTGTTTGCCCTTAGGTGTTTTATTTCAGGATAGCTTCAAAGGTAATAGAATATGGGCAAGTGCTATGCAAATGTTAACAGATCTACCCTAGTGTGGAGAATAATATGAATTGGTGTCTTGGAAATGCATTCATAACAAAAACTCTGTAGCTATGAATATTTTATTTGTGTTCTTGCCTATCCTCGATAAATGAGTAAATGTTGTTCTGCTTTTGACTTTATTTTTCTTGGGGGGGAGGCTTGTTTCTCCCCCCTCCCTTCCTTTCAATGATATAGAGTGCTAATGAATAGTTGGACCATCAACTCCTTAAATTGCATGATCACTGTCTCTCTCCATACATCTCTGTAACCCTCATTGGGGATGTTTGGTATTTGTGCGAACACAGGTAAGTGGCTGTAGGTGGGTTTAGTATTATTTTTATATCTCTTTATCTTCCTGCTATCTTGGCAGCAATCTCTTGTCAGCCTTGCGTCCTGGGGAGGCAGAGGATATGCCATCACTCTGCAAATCCCCATTGATAACTCCCTGCGGTGGGGGATTAAATGGGAAATAGGACACAAATGTGCAGGAACTCAGGCTGTGGGTTTTTTCCTGGTACTATCGGGGGAATTTCTTCCAAGTTTATTTGTGTATAATGCTAGAGGAATGGACCTGATTACTAAAGCACATTGACAATGTTGCTACAAATTTCTGTGCCGTACCAAACTACTTTAATTTGTTTTTCAGGGGCAATTGATAGGGAGTGAAGAAAGTGTCTCTAGAGGTACAAAATCTGTAGCCTCTCTTGTGAGATGGGCTTAAGCGTGCTAATACATTTCCTACGGACTGTGCGTCATGGCTTCTGAACAGCCGCTACTTAATAAAATTTTCAGTGGCTCCGGGTGTGGGCTGGAATTGAACTAATGAGCCTTAAAGATTAAGGGCCCTGCTATCCATCTCCTGTGTGGATAACAGGCTGGTCCCAGTCTGCCTGCCTCCCGACGTTTTGGCTAAGAGGAAAAATTGATTTAGTAAAACACCATTTTCTGATTTGGGAAAGTTGCTGTGGTTGAACACAGGTGTATTGAGAACAGCACTTCTTAAGATTTTCAGAAAAAGGATGAATTAATGACTTGAAGGATGAGAAGGTGCTTCAGCATCTTAATTTCTTTAAGTACATCTTCCGTGCAGAAATAGTGTGTCATTTTGAAATTCCTTTATCTGAGAATCTTTTGGCTTGGCAGTTGAATTTTGAACATCAACCAAGGCTATATAATTCGTTTAAAATAACATTTAACTGTTTTTTTAAACATTCAAAGGCCCACTTCAAGTCGACTCAAGGTGTTTGGGTTATTGAAACCCAGTGTGTTTCTTCAACAAATACTCAGATTTAATTGTGAGAAGTCTCGTGTTATTTTACATCCTGAAAATTGCTGAGTTCTAATTAGCGGAACTAAAATCTGCAGCAATTAAGCGTTTGGCCTTAGCAGGGAGAGCAGGCAGGGACGAGATGTCAAACGTGCAAGGGAGTTTCAACTTGCTGGTGTCCTGTGTATTCCTCTAACTCTGTTTACCTCTGCACGGTGAATATACAAACTGAGATAAGTTAGAAGGCTGTTCTGTAAAATTTTGCGATGTCATGTACATCTAATTAAAAGCTCATGTTTATTTTATATACTGTAAAAACAGTGCATGTCAAACTCTGGCTTTCCCCTTTTTGTTAGGAAAAGCAGCAGTGGGAGGAAAGGGAGGTAATGCCCATCTCGTGGTAGTGTCGCTGTTCCAGAGACATCTCGGGTGGGAAGAAACAGTCTAAACCTGGTGAAATAGCTGTTTCTGTAGACGGTTTCCACGTGGACCATCCAGGTTCATGTGTCTATAATCTGTTAAGTCTTCTATCCTGCAGCAGCTGTCTGTTTATGAGGAATGAGATGAGGAAGTTGACACTCAATGGGGGAGCAAAACTTTATAAATAAGCTGAGCTGAAGACAGCCTTGTGTACCCAGCACCTGAATAAGGCTTAAAGCTATTCCATGGGGATTAACAGGACTAAAATAGAGCTGAGCTTTAAACCTTAGCTCTCCTTGCTGCAGGAGGGAGGACCTGGTTTTCTTTTAAGCTGTAAAGGTGCTAGCGTGTTGCGTAGCAGTGTTAGAATTTATAAAGTTATATATTCTTGTAAGGTGTAGTTTACTGTCTTTATGAGCCTCGCAATCTTTAATTTTAAACCAACAAATTTTCATTTATTGTTTCCTATTGTTCAAAAATCAGATTTATGTAGCATTACAAAAGAAAACTAGTCTTACTTTTACTATTTCAAGGGATTTTGAGAAAAGCAGCTCTCAAGTCTGGGATGTTTGTGTGGTTGTGGAAATGGAAAAGAGACCAAGCTGTAACGTACTGTAATTCTGTATTGATTTTTCTTAGTTACCCCATAAGAATGGTTTGCGGACTCTTTGCACTTCATTTTCACTAGGTGCACTATTTCTGTTATAGCAGTTAACAATTACATTTCTGTAATGGACATAAATCCAATTATTAGCTTACGTGTTACTATCATTCAGGTGAAATGTTTCCAGGGAGAAACTGCTTCATTTCATTGCCAATCTGACTTATGCAGTTGTCTATATGCCGATGTGTCCGCATATTTGTTTTTCTCGCCTCTTTAGATGATCTTAGAGCTGCCTAAAGTATTTGTGAACATTTCTCACCACCTGTAGAAAGTATTCCTTTTCACATGTATCTTCAGCGAACTGGAATCTGGTTTCACAGAATCCCAGAATGCTATGGGGTTGGAAGGGACCTCTGGAGATCATCTAGTCCAAGCCCCTGCCAAAGCAGGTCCACCCAGAGCAGGTCCCACAGGAACGTGTCCAGGTGGGTTTGGAATGTCTCCAGAGAAGGAGACTCCACCACCTCTCTGGGAAGCCTCTTCCAGGGCTCTGCCACCTCACAGGAAAGAAGTTCCTCCTCATGTAGATGACTTGGTTTATTCTTCTGGCACAACTTTACTTCACACTAGAGGATTTTCTGACTGCTCTGGTCCAAGTTGTCTTCAAATTTCTCCATAATGGGGGAAAATTGGCTAATATGCCACAGCTTAATAGCGTACTTTTAGACTGTTCCTCTTTTTCTGTCATGACTCCACTACTTGGCTGCCAGAGATAGAAATCTCCTTTTGTATTCAGAGATACAGCCAATTAAGACTTAAGGGTTATTTGGTCTTAATCAGCTGTCCCAAGAATCATTATCAAATGCAACAATAGAACTATTATCAGAGCATAACAAATTTCTATTTCAAGAAAGGGTGAGTTGCCCGGAAGAGCATAGCGCTGTTCTTGTCAGGTAAGAAGCTTAGTGTCGAGCAGATAAAGGGTAACTGTAAGAACTAGAAGCTAAAAATTCCCTTATATTCAGCTAATAAATGTCTTCAACGAGATGCAATATGGAATTTTATTTTTTTTTTAACTTGTATTTGTGCTTTTCTTCTTGATGTTCATGTTAGCAGCTGGCTCATACGTGTTGGTGCTCAACTCGCCGTCTTAAGTTTAAATCAAAATGTAAACTCATGCAAGAAAGTATCAGTTCTTAGCCAAAAATTTGATTTAGTTTATGAATTCACGAGATGGGAAAAGAGGCCTAAATTTATGGAAATTATGTTTGTTTCATTCAAGCCTGTTTGTTCATTTCCATTCTGAAGTTAGACATTCCTAGGATTTTTGTATGAATGCTTTCATTGAAAAGTCATGAAATAATTTGCTGTCTAATGCTATTTTTATCCCACAGATTTATATTCACACTCACGTATTTTTCATGGAGGACAAATGTGTAAAGACTGAAGAAGCTGTAAAATGGATGAGCTTATTATTACACTTTTATTCATGAGCACAGACTTCAGCAGTAGCCAGTATTTTAGCAGAGTTTTTGTTAAAGATCTCTACAATTCTCCTTTTTCAGTAGGGTGTTGTTTTTTGTTTTTTTTTAAATGATGTCTTTTAAGAAAAATATCAAAGTGCCAAAAAGCAGGAGATAATTTGAGGTGGGAGTAGGGGAGGGGAGAAGTCATCCTTTTAGAAATGGATTGGTGTATTCTTAAAGATAGAAAATGTAGTTAGTAAGCGATAGAGTTGGAATTTATTTAAAACATTTTTATGGTGTCAGCCATATAGAAAAACTATCCTGACCTGGTGTTGGTGTTCTTTGGGAGAGTGAAACAGATGTCCCTAAATTACCTTCAGGGATGTGAGGTTTTTCCCCTTATTTTCATCATTAACTGTCTCATCTACCTCTGTGTGTTCTTAGGACTCATATATAGCCATCAAAGCTATTTATTTTCTGTTGTCTGTGCAGATTTCAGGTGTCGTCCCTTGGCTCAGGCTGTATCTGCTGAAATCTCCCTTGTGGTGACAATTTCCAACTGTCTCCCTGTAACCACTACAAACTACTGAGTTTTGTTCAGTAAATATTAAATAACTGTAGGAGTAATTAGCACATCAGGCAAGACCACAGCCCTTCCCTGTTATTGATTTTAAAATAACAAAAATTTGGATTTTAACTCCATTTTGAGGGAGGTATAATTTTTGTGAGTAAGGCGATTATGCTCTGTAATGCTGAAGCCTTTTCAAATTGCATATGAGATTTACTTTTTTTAGTTGAAATTCTCCTCAGAGTGATTTAAAATTTTCTGAGGAGCTCATCTTTGACAGCTTGAGTATTCAGAATAAATTATTCAAATTATGATACTCAGCCCATTCATATTCCCAGGTTGTCAGTTTACCTTTGCAAATGAAGAACTGTGTGTTTCAACGATTTATTTCTTTCATATAATTTTGAAACATTGAATATCATTTTACTAATGGTATTCTTTGCCTGTCTTCTTCTTTACAGTTCCAGTGAAGCAGCACAGGAATAAGAGTATTTAATATGTTTTAAGCCTGCTTAAAATCATTTTTCCTCCAGGGATTGGGAGGTGACTGTTGTGATCAATCCTCTGATAGTAATTGCCAGAACTGTTATGTCGTGCTTTCGGAGCTTCCTTTTTTGGAGTTCCTGTTTACTAACTAACATGGATACCCTCAGGAGATGAACAGAGCGCTCAATTTGTCTATTCCTTGCAAGCAAAGAAGGGGGCACCAAGGAACTTTGAAAGAAACTTGTTTTGAAACCTTTTTTCACGGAGCATTCAAAACACAAGCAAAATTTCTTTCCATGGTATGGTTTTGAATACAGAATACTGTTTTCCACAAACTACATGTCGAGCTGCACATAGAATCGTAGAATGGTTAGAAACGGAAGGGACCTTCAAGATCATTTTGTTCCAGCCCCCCTGCCCTGGGCAGGGACACCTCCCACCAGCCCAGGTTGCTCCAAGCCCCATCCAGCCTGGCCTTGAACCCCTCCAGGGATGGGGCAGCCACAGCTTCTCTGGGCAACCTGGGCCAGGCTCTCACCACCCGCGCTCACATCCCACTTCCTTTTGTCATGGCAAAAGTGGGTACCATGAAAATCCTTTCAGAAGCAATAGTAGCATGTAGGGGTCAGCCCAGTCACTTAGATGATGCATTTATATATTTATCTGCCTTATTTTCACCAAGTGATAACTGCTTTTTTTTCTGGCACGGCTTAAAATTAATTCTTGCCAAGTTCTCCTTTTGTGAAACCTTTCCTCTTGTGGAAACATGATTTACATTTGGCACGCTGCTCATCTGGAAGAAAATCTCTTCCCTGGAGCATGTCACTGTCATTGTAATGGATATCTATTACTGTTACACTACCCACCAACAAGTCGGCTGCTCCTGTTTTATATTCTCCACTGCCTGTTCCTATAAGCAGCTCTCTTACCCTGATGTGGGAATTGGTGGCATTTATGTGAATGCCAAGACAAACGAGTGGCAGATCCAGGAACAGATTTAAAAGCATCTGATAGCAAGGGGTGAGGGAGAATTATTTTTGTGGAGTTCTACAAGAAAAGCATGAGACAGTGGAAAGCAGGAGTCTTGGATGACCATGAGCCAACAATGTGCCCTTGTGGCCAAGAAGGCCAATGGCATCCTGGGGGGCATCAGGAAGAGTGTGACCAGCAGGTGGAGGGAGGTCATCCTGCCCCTCTGCTCTGCCCTGGGGAGGCCCCATCTGGAGCACTGGGTCCAGTTCTGGGCTCCCCAGTTCCAGAAGGACAGGGAACTGCTGGAGAGGGTACAGCAGAGGGCTACAAAGATGATGAGGGGCCTGGAGCATCTCTCTTAATAGGAGAGGCTGAGGGAATTGGGTCTTTTTAGTCTAGAGAGGAGAAGACTGAGGGGGGATCTGATTAATGCCTATACATACTTAAAGGGTGGGTGTCAGGAGGACGGGGCCAGGCTTTTTTCGGTGGTGCCCAGGGATAGGGTAAGAGGAAATGGGCACAAACTGGAACATAAGAAGTNGGGTGGACCTGCTTTGGCAGGGGCTTGGACTAGATGATCTCCAGAGGTCCCTTCCAAGCCCATGTGATTCTGTCATTTGGAGTTCATAGGTATGGGTCAGCCTGTCTAGGCCACAAACCTGGGTCTGTTCTGAATCTCCCAGTTGGCCCTGCCCTTAAGGTAGTGTGAATATAGTGAACATCATAGAGATCTTGCAGTCTTGAGAGCTCAGGTCTCCTTTTAATGCTACTGGCAAAGGTCTGGCAGTGATGCCGAAGCTAATGGGGAAAGGCTACTTATGTGGGGGGGGGGGTCAGATGGCAGGGTTCCTACTCTGCAGCTTAGAATCAGTTTCTCCTTCTTCATTTGGCTCTTTTCAGCTCTATCTCAGGCATATGCTCTTGTTTCTAAAAGCCCTGGCTCTGATGGTTCCTGTGCTCTTGAGCTGCCCTGGTCCCAGAGTCGTCTCTTCTCACTGCTCAGGGTCTGTTGAGTTGGGCATACTCAGCAGCTCACACTAAATCCACCTCTTGGTCAGCTCAGTCCTGTGTATGAGAATAGCATGTTACTCATTTCTGTGTACTTTTGAATTGCAATATTTAGAACTAATCCAGTGTTAAGCCTAAATTGATTTTTTTTTTCCAACCATGTGAACTAAGATGAAATTTAGACTTGTCAGAAGCTGCAGCCAACAGCATCCTGGCCTG